>OY759265.1:28015804-28043304 GCA_963662155.1 Lamellibrachia columna
AGCACATGCTCAAACTGATGCGGCAGTGTAAAAAATGTCGCAGTCAAATAAAAAACTAGTAAACACCGAATACATATTGACTGAATGTAGCGTTAAAATTACGCTGATGTGAGTTTCACCTAACCTCGTGTTACTACACACGTCTACACACGTCTTCGCTTTAAATAAAATAGTTTTTTATATAATTGCATCTGTGAGCAATGTCGTGCATTTTATAAACAATGATGTCTGCGACTTGAATTATATCGAGTAATTATAAAAGGCAAAACAGTGTTCTCAATTGTTATAGTTCTACCACCTGAACTTTCTTGCATGGGGGGCACAACTACATCATCACTTCATAAATCTCGGTGGCGGAAGTGAGATACCGACTTCACGCCATCTGCACATTAGCGTGGGACAGCCCGCTGAGAGAAGGTTTCTTTCTGGCACCATGACTTGAAGGGGCGGCGGGGAAACCGACACGCAACGGCAACGGCAATTAGGTTTGAACGCTAGTGCTCGCGTGTAGCCGTCACAATCACTTCCCGCGGGCGGCTAAACACAGCGTGCGCAGCTGTCTACTGCCGGTACCGACACTTTGGAGACATGTCTTCGTGAACTGTTCCAACTACGGCGGCAAACTGCGCCCCCGCTCAGTCAGTCATCCCGCCAGTGGGATAAAGAAGCGTCGATTTCAGCGTTCCGTCTCAGCCGGTGTTTAATTATAATACAGTTTTTAACATATATAATTTTGTTATTGCACGTTAAAGACTCGCCATCTTAGGATGACGTCATCCTACCAGGACGTCAGTCGTACTGAAGAAGCCACCTTGTTAAGGTGGTAAACATCTTTTTTCTTTCGTCGGTTTTTTCTCGAGAAGTTGCGTCAGTAGGTAATCTGACGAGCCGGTAAATTTCATCTTATTGCGCCAGAGAATAATGACGTGTTGCCTAGCCAGAGGTGTATGCAAACGACCTTTGTACAGGAATTGTCGGCCATAAATAATCTTAGCGATAACATTGAGACAAGTGAACGTGTGTTTTTGACGTGCTCTGGTCGCGGTGTGGATATGAGTGGTACTTCCGCTTGATTTAACGCTAGCTAAACATAATCTACTGCATACGGCAGTGGTTCTTCTCGTGAAATGAGTAGTGTGTAAAAAATGAGTTAGCCATCGAAAGCTAGCAATACATTGGTGGTTCACGCGTAATTATCCAAATTCCGGAGGTGCAATCGTGGAATAAATTATCTTCTGATTGACACCAGCATCGCTAATAATTTACCCTTAAAACAGATTTGACAGGCATTTTTAATATAGTAGGGTTCTAATTAAGCCCATGTTTTTCTTGTCCACTTGCCACCAGGTGCATATTGCTTTGAATTGCAATCGTGTTAAATCTGGTTAAATATTGTTTAACATTGTTATTTTTTTAAATCACGGGAATGGTGCAATGTCTGAATTCGACATATTTGCCCAGTTGGCTACGCACGGCTAAACGTAGACACATTACGTAATTATCCTTGTCTACGAATGGCATATTATTATTTCCGACGTTTCTTGTGTTATGCATCTTGATTACGGTACTTTTTAAGTTGCAGCCCGAAGCGTTTCCCACGGCAACGTTGGTTCGCTTAATGCTAAATTAAAGGCACATGTTTGCGTTATGTCGATGTCAACTGTGTTTGTCTGGCACAGAACCAGAACCTGCTGGTATATACTTGAAACCTGGCTAGAACTGGAATGCATGACAAACGTATGAAATATTATACTTGTTTACAGCATTGGTGCAACAAGTATACAGAGACTCGCTTCTGTCCTATTTATTAATTAAACGAGTGGAAAGAAGCAAACATCATAAACCATTATTTAAAAAGGGTTCGAGAAATAAGTCAGAGAATTACAGACCAGTGAGTTTAGCAACTGTGATTTGTAAATTATTAGAAAGGTTAATTAAATACCATATGGTGGACTTCCTTGTTAGGCATAAATTATTGAATCCGTGTCAACATGGATTCCTAAAAGCGAGGTCATGCTTGACAAATATGTTTGTTTTTTTGGAAGAAATCACTAAGTGGATAGACGAGGGGTAGATGTTGTCTACTTATATTTTCAGAAAGCTTTTGACAAAGTGCCACAGCAAAGATTATTACTTAAATTAAAAGTCCATGGTATCGGGGATGGCATAATCGACTGGACAGAACAATGCTGACTGACATAAAACAGCGTGTTATACTATAGATGGGGAGGTTTCAAACTGGAAATCAGTTTTAAGTGGGGTACCACAATGGTCAGTATTAGGACCTTTATTATTCTTAATAATTATCAGTGATTTGGACGATAATATAACAAGGAACGCACTGAAATTTGCGGATGACACAAAAGTTTTTAGAAAGGTTAACTGATGATGGTGATAAACAACAATTACAAAACGATCTAGACAAATTAGGTAAATGGTCTTAAAAATGGCAGATGTTTTTTCAATTTTGGGAAATGTAAATGTCTACACACAGGACACGGGAACTTGGATGTAAACTGTAAAATGGTAGATACTGTTCTAGGTATTACCGTAAAAATTACGTAACAATAAGTGGAGTAACAATAAGTGCTGATATGAAAGTTTCATAGCAGTGTGATATTACAGCTTCAAAGGGTAATCACGTTCTTTGGTTGATTAGGGGAAACATAATATACAAGAAAAAAGCTAATTATTCCTCTTTATAAAGCGATAGTTAGGCCTCGTTTAGAATACTGTATACTAACGTGGAGACCATATCGTAAAAAGGATATAAATACGCTTGAATTAATACAGAGAGGAGCAACTATAGTGATTCCAGAACTGAGAGACCTTAGTTATGATGAACGCCTAAGAGAATATGGTTTAACAGCCCTAGAGACATGGAGAATAAGAGGAGATCAAATTGAAATTTTTTAGATATTTTATGGGTATGAAAATATTTACAGAAATATTTTTTTCTCACTCAAGAAAGATAATAGAACTAGAGGACATGAAGTAACATTAGTAAAGGATCAGTGTAGATTAGGTAACAGGAAGTACTCGTTCTCACAGAGGACAATAAATGAATGGAATACATTATCTACGTATTGTATAACTGCTAGCAGCATGAATATGTTTAAAAACAAGTTGGACACATATCTCAGGAGAAATGAAAAATGTTGGACTCTCGATAAGCCAATGGCTTCCTTGTCCACTTACCATCTGGGCATTTGCCTTGGATGGCAATCTTGTTAAAAAAAATTCAGTCGTTGTAGGTTGGCATGACAACCGTGACTAAGCGTACTGGTTGTGGTTTCAGGCGTGGCCGTACAGCCTGGTCAACCGCGGCCCGACGGACACTGCCGAGGACAGTCATTCCTTTAGTGCAGCTACATCATGCACCCGGCTCATCGGCGACCAAGACGTGTCGTGTGTGGATTGAAAACATACGTACACACAAAAGCACTGCACTGTAAATGAGCAATTTGCCTACTTGTTCCGTCATAACAGTGCATTGGAAATGCGCTGTTGACGTAGTATTACAACGAGACAATTACTATTAAAAATTTTGGTTGTTTATACAAACAATGCTATGCAATGCTTTAAACCTATCGTTCAAATGGACTCCTTGACATATATCTGAACTTGTGAACCGTATGTCATATAATCTGTGTAAGCCTAACTGGCTCGGTTATATTTCTTTACAAAACACGGTGATCTAGACTATAATCACAGCCTACGTCAGAGCAACGACAACGGAAGCTGCAGTTGAACTAACGGAACGTTTAGGCAACAGCAGACATGGAAGTTATATTAACCTCAAACCTCCAAATAATTAACTCCATAAGTTTTATATCCCGTGTCTTTTAAAGAGTACGGGTTCTACTAGAAATAACGATAAGTAAATCGTACCACTGTAAAGTTGTAAATAAATGTTATAGTTACATGTGTGGTTTGTCTACTGATGGTTTGCATTACAAGCGGGATATGTGTTATTTGTCAAATGTACCAGGTCACAGCGATGTCAAAAGGTGGGTATTCAGGTGGCACCGGAATGTCACTATGTCATGTCCTACTGACATAACACTATAAAAAGGAGTGAATACCTCTAAAAATTAGACCCATCTAATAGTATAATAGTATTGTAGAAAATTCAAGTTCTAAAAAAATATATAAAAAGTATAAATATTATTGGGTTTTTCACCAACGGTGTTCAACAAAGTCGGTTTGGCGTAATGTTCTGAAAAAGATTATATTCAGTTAACAGAACCTGCCGAATGGTGGGAAAGGAAGCAAAATAACTGATAACGTCGGAAGCGAACTTCTTCAGCGTCCCCTCCAATTGGCCGACGTTGTTTTTTCTAACGTGAGTCGTGTTTTTTTTTTCGAAGTTAATCGTAGTTTTTCCCTCCGAGTTCTTAAAATAAATATTTAAACTTGCTTTGGTAGATTTCAACACACCAGCCATGGTAATGGATAGTAGTTGAAGGCACTGTTTATCGCGTTAACTGAACGACGAACGGCTGCTTCAGTTGGCTTTAATCACAGGTTTGAATCTTTAGTTTACAGAACGCTTTGAAACAATAACAGCTGTCTAACCAAGTCTAACCAACACAGCAATTACTTTGATGGTTTCCGTGTGCCTGCTGGCTTGAACAACAAGGGCACAGGAATACGATAGCGTACTCGGATGTTTTTCAATATGGGATGGGATCAACTAATTAAGTAAGTGAAATGTCCCGTTTGCTAAACGACAGCTTGTTCAAGAACAACAACAACCGTCTACACACATAACCGAACTGTAATGCGTTTTTACCGCTAAGTGTTGTCCACCACGTAACGTTGTTATTACCTTTACCGTTAAGTGTTGTCCACCACGTAACGTTGTTATTACCTTTACCGTTAAGTGTTGTCCACCACGTAACGTTGTTATTACATTTACTGTTAAGTGTTGTCCACCGCGTAACGTTGTTATTACCTTTACCGTTAAGTGTTGTCCACCACGTAACGTTGTTATTACCTTTACCGTTAAGTGTTGTCCACCACGTAACGTTGTTATTTTCGTATCTTGTTTCGCAATCAGTTGTTATCACAAACTGACATGTACGGTTCATACACAGAATAATATGTACGTTGCTTGCCATGTTAGCGTGTTGCATGATTGTAGAAAAATTAAAGCATAAACAATTCTCAGACGTTATACATATACTGGCGCTACGCTACCAACGTACTGAACAAGTTGGGTCACAATCACGTGCTTCTATAACTATCTCAATCCTGTCGCCGACGCGCTTACTATCAAAAGTGTCAGCTTTTCGCAGAATAGTATTAAATGCGTGCCAGTGTTTCGGGAATTTCACCACGAAAATAAACACGCGTCTTCAAATCTGCTTCATAATACAAAATCGCCTAACTTGCTAAATGTAATGCACTGCATTCGTAGAAGCACAGCCGGAAATGTAATTGACGTGTTACCCTTTCAATGGCGCATCTACACTATTGTCGTTCTACTTACAGAATGGTTCATATTAGCCGGCTGCTAATATTCCAGTCTTTATATTGACACTAGTTCCGATGTTAAGCCTATATACGTTGTCCTTTACCGTAATATTTGCCATGGACCCGGGGGGGTCTAAGACCCCCCTCCGGATCCGTTGCTGCCTCCAAATGCACCAATACATTGAGGCCTTTATCGTTGAACCCTATCGCTGTTAATTTGGAACACTGTTGGTGAAGAGGGGTAATTATCGTATGCTATATTTTATTTGCAATTTTATATTGGTGTCATCACTGTGATTACCTCATCAGAGGTCGATGCTTGCCATGGGTGGTGGTGTCTACGGCTCTTCTGTGGGTGTTGATATTATATTCACACTAACGAATTTATATTAGTTATAAACTTGAACAAAAAACATGTGCTCTTTGACAGCTAACCCATATAGTGTGTTATAGACTGTTGCAAGAAACTCCTTCACGAATTTGTGGCAGAAGGATATCGGTCGCCGTATTATAGACCTGTAACAATAGGCCCTGTATATAACTACTGCAAACACCCTGCAAATTATTCGTCGTCTCGAATACAACCTCCTACTGCTAACGTTCAAATCCTCGCTATAGTTATTAGTTACCCAGACACTGGCAGACTAAATATACGCACCGAGGCCAAATTAAATCAATATAAGACTACAAAATATGTGCAAAATGTGAACAGGTGCCGGACAAACAGTGACGAACTAAAACCGATGAGAAACGTTTCTAGAATGCATATTTACATATCAATCTTAGATGTCGTCTAGATTTCTATAGTGTGACATTAAGTTTGGAAACTCGGACGCCAGCACTATCGCCGAATTGTGAACTTTCTCCGAGTTCCATGCCTAAGGAACGTGTGTTCGGCAAGTGTATCTACACACGCATGCGCGTGACTAACCCATCGTCTAAAGAGTATCCACAGCTTTCATTCTGTGTATGAGTGAAACAGATATTTTAACTAACCAATTTAATTACTTAATTACATTTCGCTCTGTTGATGCGTACGCTAAGTGTATCGCCACATAAGGTTAATATGCATTACTAAAATATTAATACATTATGGTATAGGGAACTTGCATGTATTTTATGTTAAGATTGCTCGGTTTGGCCAATCGTCTTGCTCGCTTCGATGTCTTAAATAACACATGCACGACATGTGTCGTTAACTGGCTCAATATTTCATTTACACAACACTTTGAACTCGTGTAATTTCGTGTATCTTCTTGTAATTAATGTATATCGGCAAAACATGGTTTATTTGATGTAAATTTTAAATCTAGTTGTCGTTCTCCGTTCGGCCAGCGGTTGTACTGGTGAACATGTTTTTAAAGTGTAGACCGTCTGTATAAAATAATTAATTTTTTTACTGATTCTACTAACTATTGTTCTACTTTAAATGCTTATTTATTGTGATACCTAAATAATTCAAATTTACGCATTCAATGTTAGTCCCATATACATACAAGCAACACACCATCAAAATTCGCTGGAAACAGCTAGAATGTGTTTATATATACTAATGAAGGGCATGCGTCGTTTAATGAGGACAAACATAACAAGATATAACAAGTAGTAGGTGCCCGCCTGCTGTCGGTAGCACTTCTATACATTTATTTTATTTTGTCGCCTTAGTTGCACGCATCAACGTTATTTCTTATTGGACGTAAGTTTTATAACAGTGGCCAGTAAACACAGGGGAAAGATGGTTTCACATGACATTGGAGACGACGTTCGTATGTATATACTGCACTGATTAACTTGTCATTGTCGCCATCGGTAGCAGTAGCACCAGTTTGGTGCATATGTACTAGTTAATGTGCAGATCGTCGTACACTGCCCTGCCCAGGTTCTCGGCGGGGCTCTAGGCTGTGGCTGGAAGTCTGGGCTACTGCGCCGTCACACCACCCGACAGGGCCTTACAAGTCGGCTCCACTGGCGATGACTGCAGGCGCGTGTTGCTCGAACAAATTGATCTGCCTGCTTAGATTAGCTAACAAAATTGTCTCTTCCATTGAAGTGTATGCGGAATACGCATATGTATGTACATATGTCGGTTTGAATCTGCCGAATCTTACATAAACATATATATGTTTTTAATTTTTAATCTAAAGACAGTGAAATATGTAGCATTGCTATGATCGTTAACAACAAACTACATGCGGTACTTTCGCCGCCATATGACACGCGCACGCGAGCACGCACGCACGCACACAAAAGTTTACCCACCATCATTACTGCGCCGTTCCGCCTATGAAAACGGAACCGACGCTCCGTAAATGAAAAATTACGTTCAGCAGCACCTGACGTTGACTGACAAGTCGTGACGTCCTCGTCACGCTGATATTCACCAGGGCTTCGTCGTTTGACGGAGCGGACCACGCTCTCACAGCACGTCGGCACAGTCAATTAGACCTCCAGACAGTCTGCTAAAACAACGATAATTCACCTAATGGGTGTCGGTTGGTGTGGTGATGATAAACCCCGTGATTCGCACTGAACATATTTTCTGTGATTATCGATGCAGTTGTTAGGCATTTTATTATGACATTATGCCACGGCTGTGATGTCAGTCGTCGTCCCGCGTTAGTGCACTTCACAGAAAATAAAAAGAGCGTGGCATTACAACACTGCACTGAACGTATGTTTGAAATAAATTACCAAATCTTCTGCATAAATAACGGGAAAGTTCATCTGAACAGATGTTCGGTAAATCTTATCGACATCAACCGTCTAACTTCCATGGCATGTGCTTGATGGGTGGACACGAACACGAACATAATTATGAGAAAATAATAAAGAGAAAAGGAAGAAAGGTATTATAGGTATTTGGCAGAAAACGGTTGAATTTGAAGAAACAACATCGCAACATTGAACCGTAAAAACCAGCACATGAAGGTTTCAGAGCAGGGTGTGATTGGTGCTGCAAATACATGGATTAATTATGAAACTTTAACATACTAGGAAACCAGAGCAAATAATGTCTGTATTAAAAATAATGTTTAGACCACACTTAGCAGCCCACAAACAGACAAGACTACACAACACTGTTAACGCGTCACATAATATCACAACACATAATTTACATAGACGAAGACATGTGACATGGCGACGATCACGTGATATATGGTACACTATGATGACCCACGTGATCCCTGTGACAAGTTGATGACCCACGTGGTGTGGAACAGTGATGGAACGATGATGAATTACGATTAACATAAATGCGTTGGGTGCATCCTTTGGCCACGCCAGTAGGTCCTGTAAGTTTCTCTACAAGTCCGTCTTCCGCCATCTTTTTTATGAGGCACATTTACCCATCCGGTCCGGGAAGTCTGAACTCTGTCGATGCTCTCCCCGAATATCAGAGTTTCCTGCGGATGCTCGATCTTCCTGGGATCTCACCCAGCACAGGTGAGAGGCGGTCCACCCTTCCGTCTACAACCCGCGGCCATTTCGCCTGGAACCCTCTCCGCTTTAGTCCTCAACTACTTATCCCAAGGCAGTCACTGCGCAGGCAGCGACGGGAATAATGACGACATATGTAGTGATGTGGGAGTTTGGGACCCAACAATGATTACGAGAAGGAAGACGAGTATGGAGACGACACATATAACATAAAGTCGAGCAAATAGACGAAGAAACACAGGGGAACGTATAAGAAGACGACTTTGGTGGAAACCTAAATGACAACAGCCACAAATAAAACGAGATAAAGATTTCAGAAATGATGACAGGAAGATAAAACGACGAGTGAACATAAAATGCGAGGCGATGAAAAACGAGGTTACGTAGTCGAAAAAAAGAAAGACACGTTGTTAAAGAGGTCAACAACACTTACACTAAATGCAGCGTCGCTTATATCTGCGAAACGAGTTATCTCCTATTAACTAAATGGCAACACTACACACACTGTTAGGCTACATCAAATTAGAGATATGCCTACAATAAATGCACACGTTAACACTACTAATGAACCGTTTCATTCGCCCGCTTTCTACAAGCGTACCCAAAGGAAAAATCAGAATCAGGAGATAAATAACTATCTGTAACTGAAGTTGACACAACTCCAATCAGTATCCTATTAGACATGATCGATCACCGCCGGTCGTTCTTCCTGAGACGCAGGAGCGCAGTTCGTCAGTCAGCGCTCTCTGCTAATCTACTGTACCAGCTACGCCCTCTGTTGGATACGTCGGTAAACTTGTCGCAGACCCAATGGAACACAACGCTGAAAACTTCCACTCTCGCTTTCTAGCCAACGTACTCAAGTGTATAGTGGCGTGTCTAGAATCTCAGAAAGGGGGCCAATAATGTGTGAAGGGTCTTTAGTCGGGGCAATATACAAATTCAATATAGCACTTGTTTTACCCAAAGCCAAAGGGCCCAATGCCCCCACCCCTAAATACGCCACTGCATGTGTATTTAACTTTAAAGCGTGGGACGATCTATTCATTAGCACGCTACTCGATGTTGCATAGTTGGCCTAATGGATGAGATACAGGGCGATGGTCGTTTTGGCCCTGCGAAATGGGATTAACAGTTACTGTAGGGCCTACTATGCTTACGCTTAACGGAATACAGCAGACCTTCTCACAGATAGTCTGCCATAAACTTCCGCACGACATTGACAGGTGTTATGCCACTGCGTCAGAGCGGATCTGTCACCGGCGGCCAGCGGATGTTTGGCGTCGGAACTAGCCACCAATGTATTCTTGTCATCGTGCTTTACTTCTGTTTCACGCTTAATGCCTTCTTCAAATCGTTCCTAAAATGTCGTCGAGTTTAAGTTTACATGTGAACATTATTGTAATGGCACTATGTTGCAGCTACGGTCGGTCGGTCGCCAATCCTTCCGCCAACCCGCCTGCCAACCCGCCCGCCAACCCGCCCGCCAACCCGCCTGCCAACCCGCCCGCCAACCCGCCTGCCAATCCTCCCGCCATCCCGCCTGCCAACCCGCCCGCCAACCCACCCGAAGATGTGCCAGCAGCTATAATTACTCAGTGTTTGAAATAGACGCCAGGATTATATAACATAGTCAACGTTCGCTGATCTGTTGTACCGGAAATGGAAGTGGAATGGATGACGCTGTCTGTCGGAGACAGGACGTCAGCCACTCCTTGCCGTCTGCAGGCTGCACCCTTCCCGTGTACGTCCAACACAGCCATAAAACATCGCTTCAAAGTCGTATGTACAGTTGAACTTCCGCAATACGCGAAGTGTAGAATATAAACGGAAAGTTGAGGGGTATATATTTCACCAATATACATCAATCAGTCTCTTTTCAACTTCGCAAATAGACGACGCGTGAATGTTGTAGATTTAATTTTAATTTTCTATTTGCTCTTCGCGACGACGCTTCCTGCCACTCGTGATTTACAACGTCCCATATGGATTTGTAGCAGGTGGCTCACGGATGTACAAACAGACAATACACAAGATTAACAAGACGCCATCCGGCGCAACACATATCTATACAAAAATTATTCACATTGCTAGCATTTACACAATTAGTTCATCATCGGTTCCATTCATTTATTGTCCTCTGTCCACCCAGTCACGGCCATCTTACAAGGCGTGGCGGAGGTAAACGAAAACGCGGGCGGCCGTAGAGAAGATGGAGGACGACATAAAGGAGTGGGCGAGTGGAACGCCATGTAAAACCATGTATGGTACATTCTGCGAAAATGGGGCAAACGTTTAGAGAGATACTGCCTCTGGTTCTTCATTTCAAGTCTCCTTCACCTATCCAGTAATCGTGGGTGGTCGTTGGGGCAAACTTCTGATGCTGATGATCTTTGGACAATCTGACTCGACTCTGATGTTCTCTTGCTGCTGTTTGTGTCTCGTCGAAGTCACGACCTGTTCTGTCTTTGATGTTGTCCTTACAATTCTTCCACTGCCTTCCTCTTTTTCTCTTTCCGGTCACTGTGCCTTCGAAGAAAATAGTTTTGCGAGGCAAGTGGACCTCGTAATATTCCAATATTCAGCTTGCGTTTTATTTCTATAGACTAATTAACTAACATAGCCATTATCCCATTGTCCGGCGATCCTGTCACCTGACTGAACCCCCCCCTGCTATTATAACGAAGACGAAAACAGCCAACCGAAAACCACGCGGTAGTTGGCTAATCGTTTTTTTTGCGACTGTGGAAGCTCAGAGCAACTAACTCGGAGGATCGGTTTCGTGGGCACATGTGACCTTGCTAATTGCTTCTGTCGGTTCGAAACAACGCCTTGCCCTTGTCAGGTCGAGCGGGCCGATCAAACGCCCCGTACAGACGCCGAAACGCCCAGCCAATGAGAGGCCCGTGTTGTCGGGAAGGCGGAACTTGGGTCGACGACTTTGATGTTGAAGTCTGAGACGTAACGGCAAGCGCTGTAGCCGAAGAACGCCGGCGAGCGACGGAAAGCGAAAGATAAGCGCGCTCCGTTGCAACACGCGAGCTCGGCAACCCTTTCGTAATCGGATGACCGCCTCTCGCCACTGACGATGGGCCGGAGACGTAGACTCCACGCATCAGAAGACGACGACGACGGATCGGCGGCGTTCCACAGCGACAAGCCGCTGCAGAGGAACGCCGCCAACGACCGGGAACGCATGCGAATGCGCGTCCTCAGTAAGGCGTTCTCTCGCCTCAAGACCATGCTTCCGTGGGTGCCGCCGGACACTAAACTGTCCAAGCTGGACACGCTGAGACTCGCCACCTGCTACATCGCCCACCTGCAGAAGATCCTGGACGACGACATCGCGACGAGCGAGGCGAGTGTGCCCGTCACGCCCATCAACATCGACGGCTCCACGGCTGAGTACGCCAGCCCGCTCAAACTCGTAAGTCCAGACTGGTACAGGACGGTCGAAACACTACCGCGTTCAAAACACCGCGGTAGTGTTTTCAACGTACATTGAAAAGACTGTAAGGAGTGTATTCAACGTAGGTTCAAAATAATACGGTTACGTTCAAAACTCTCACCCGTAATTATGTAACTTTCAAGATGAACATTGGTTTGATATTGTTTCGAGCCGTACATTGATAGTTAATATAGACCTATTATGATGAATACATTAATGATGAAACCCTGTATATGTATCAATGTGCATTATTTAATTTATTTAGCAAGAATTGAAAGGGCTAGGGCGACATTCAAAACACAGTTTTGAAATTGAACTCTGTACTGTTTTGAAGGTAGGCCTACGTTGCGAACACTATAGTATGCCTTTGTGTTTTTGATATGTAGTGTTCTGAACTTACTACACTATTATGTCTTATTGTAGGGTTACCTTTCTAGATACAAATAAACAAACATTTATAGATATTAAGAGAGTGATATAATTAAATTCTGCAATAGGTCTATACGTCTTGCCTTCGCAATGTTAATTTATTTCAAAGCAAATTTCTAGTTTAAATAAATAAATAAAGCTCGAAAACAGAATATCATTCACATTGTCATTCACAATTTCCATTCGAATCAATTCGCTGCGGTTACAGATCTAAAACAATTAGACTTAAAACACATCTAAGCTACACTGGCACAAAACGTTGACACATATCTGAAACCATAGTTTCGTAACAGTTTGTAGAATCACGAACGAAGATTTTAGACAAATGATCATACAATATTAATGTATATACACCCTGTGCGAAACTATAAATATTGCCTTAAATGTTAGGTATATGTGTAGGCCTACATAAAGCTTTACGCATTCTCCTATTGTCGTCATATCTGATTGCATGTTGATATCATACTGACCGATTTTGGGTTGACGAATCACACATAAAAATTTTGTTTTCAGCATATAGTGCTGGCATAATTTTTTTTAACATATGTTAGTGTACATACAAATTTTAAGAACATCTTATTTCGGCTAGAACAACATTAACACTTCTTGTGCTAATATACATCAGTCGGATAACCAAGCAGAAGCCCACCAGGTATAAAACTAGTCATAGCGTATACAATAGTATAGGGCCTACAGGAAATGCTAAAAATAATGTATATAATAATATAATATCCTATAATGTAATCCAGTGAAAACATCTCTTCTTAATATTAGCGCAGCGACTGTTTAAAAAATATAAACCAAGTTTATTTTTCTGAAACATTTAAATGCCAGCTTTTGCAGGTGTGTTGCATTCAAGGTTCGCGAATAATCTAATGTTTTTATTTATTTGTTTATGTTTTACAAGGAATTCCACCATGTGGTCTTTAACCAACGTTTGTAATAATTTGCATACAACTGATGTTAAACTCATTGGTCTGTAATTGTCTGACTTGTTCAGCGATTCCTTCTTAAATAACGGCTTAATGTTTGTTTATTTTCTTTCTGAAGGAACTATTCCCCCTTCAAGTTAAACACATTTGCAAGTGGTGTACTAATTTGTTCTACAATTTCCTTAAGCAGTGTTGGTGGTATCCCATCAACACTAGGTGGTTTATCATCTTTCATCTTCTTATTTTTCTTTACTATCATTTCAGGAGTTACAAATAACTGCTCTAAATTATCTGATTTATTGCCTTCAAATTTAGTAACTGGAACTGGAAGTGAGCTAACATATTCTGTGGTAAAAACTTAGCTGAAATACTCATTCAGGAACTCTGCCATTTGAAACCCGTCTGAAATTATGTTGTTTTCCAGTGGTCCGAATTTGTCTCGAACTTTCTGTTTACTCCTTGCATAAACATAGAAACTCTTGTTGTCATTCTTTTATATTACCAGCCGATTTTTATTCAAAAGGTTCTTTTGGATTTTCTAATTTCAGTTGTAGCTAGGTTAAGTGCCTCTTTGTAGTTTGTGTAATCTCCTACATATCCAGTGTGTTACGACACGTGTTATGACATGTGTTATGACGGGTTATGACATGTGTCATGATATTTGTTATGACATGTGCTATGACGTGTGTTATGACATGTGCTGTGACATGTGCTATGGCATGTGTTATAACATGCTAGCTCGTATTTTACGGGACCCGATCAAGCTTCGGCGAAAAAGTGACAAAAGTCGTCCAGCAGCCGCCTTTCCACAGTTTGGCAAATTACCCGATCTAACGATCAACGTAAATTCGTTTGATGATTTCAACAAAAGTATACGCACTCTATTATTAAACTATATTATTAAACCCTATTATTAAACGTACTGCACACATTTTTTTTCAACATTATAATATGAAATTTTAACTCAATTGTAATATTCTGCTTTCTTTGTTTATGTTGTTTTTTGTTGAAAATATAAACTTCGTTCGTTCGTTCGTTCGTTCGTTCGTTCGTTCGTTCGTTCGTTCGTTCGTTCGTTCGTTCGTTCGTTCGTTCGTTCGTTCGTTCGTTCGTTCGTTCGTTCGTTCGTTCGTTCGTTCGTTCGTTCGTTCGTTCGTTCGTTCATTCATTAATTTATTATTTACACTATTTATTCCTCCTTAATTAATTGAGGAGGGAGTTTTAGCTGCATTTAAATGTGCGGTGATTTGAGCAAATTTATTATGTTACAAACTTACAATATACATATTTTGCTCAGTGTCTAGACAGCATCTTGTAAAATCGTGCAGAGTTTTGAATTTATGCATGCTATTTAAAGATCATATGTACATATTCCAGAAATCACATATATATATATATATATATATATATATATATATATCAGAGTATGTGCATATGAGACTGAATTATAGACATTAATTCAATTGAATTAATTTTTTAAACTTATATTTGATCTCCTATTAACCTCGTAGTATTCGTAGTATTGTTAAGCCACATTATTTTAGGCTTTTTATATTATTGTATTTGTATTAGCTGTTTGGATTAAGGCATAATTGTCGTGGCTAATCCTGGATAAATGCTAATTAAATTAGTACCAAGAAACCCCTCGTGATTTGACATTTCGTTCGGCAACGCGTGACGTCATTTTGGTTCAATAAACATTGTCTTTCCATAGCGCGAACGTTAACAGCACAAGTTTCGATAGCATTAATTAATTTGGGTGCGACAAGTCTGATTAACTCTAGAAGCACTATTGTGTTTCACATTTATATTGGTATTTTTTTAATTTTGCCACATGAAAATCTACAATAGTTCCGAAAGATACTTTAAAAAACGATTAGATATTCTGGCAATTGAGTACGGCATATTTGTAAATTACTTCCATAAAATTGAACACAAATAATTACCAAGCTGACATACAGATAAATATTATCATGTATTCTTGGTGTATGCATTGGATTAGCGAAACAGTGCCTGTTACAATATAATATATTATCAATACACGTAGAGGTTTCAAGAAATATCATCTGCATCAACTTTATAGCAGTCAGACGTCGTTATGGTAGTTCGTGTTTGTCTTTTTCAGACGTGGCCGTTCGCCTTCAGTGGCCGGGTGCCGGGCTCGCCCGAACAACCTGTGCTACAAAGTTCACCAAACCCTACCGCGTCGTGACGGTGTCACATGGCTGTCTGAAGACAGGAATCCAGGGCAGCACTCGAATCGTGTGGACGTTGCGAAGGAACGATATGCTCACCAACGTTGAACTGAGTTGGATCGTTACCAGACGCGGAATGGAGTGGTTGGAGTGTTCGAGTACTCCAGTTGCCAGTGACGTCACTAAGGACACGTTACTGAAGTTAGAGACAGTCACTTTCGGATTGTTCTCACTTCTGTCGAATGTATTCGTAGTGTCCTATTGTTCTCACTTCTGTCGAATGTATTCGTAGTATCCTATTCATTTGGTATCAATTCTGCAGTTGTATATCCATGGACTGTCACGAAATGTCATTTTTTTTAAATCGCAGGCTATGCAATCATGCGTGACCGAATCACCGGTCTGTCATAGCTAAATGCTTGTTGCAGATGGAATTCTACCGATGTTCCAAGGGGAGATACCAAGTAGTGTCCCTAGCGCCGTGAACGATTAAACGTACAATGTTATTCGAACAAAACAACGAAAGTGCTTTAATATGTGCGATAGGAAAAGCGGAGTTACGCAAATATATCGTTGAAGATTATATAGGAAAGTCGGATATATTACAATATGTATTTATTTAAATTAATAAACTTTCTTGTTATTTCTATGCGTTCAGTGAAACGTTCAGTGAAACGTTCAGTGAAACGCACAAATGTCGAAACCAGTAGATTCTTGTTGACGTAAAGTCATTGCTCCTTCTAGTGTACGTTCTAGTGTACGTTCTAGTGTACGTTCTAATGTACGTTCTAGTGTACGTTTTAGTGTACGTTCTAGTGTACGTTCTAGTATACGTTCTAGTATACGCTGGTGGAGTGGTCGGTAATAAGTTAGCAACATATTTTGTTTGCTCGGCCGATGCTTATGGTTTACTTATGGTTTACTTATGGTTTACTTATGGTTTACTTATGGTTTACTTATGGTTTACTTATGGTTTACTTATGGTTTACTTATGGTTTACTTAAGGAGCACAGCACTGTCTGTTGATGTCAGGGGAGTGTTACCAGTCAGGTAGCAGTCCTCGAGTGCCGCAGGCGTGGGTGACTGGTATCTGGCTGGTAACATTCGAGTGACACCAACAAGCAGTGTGTTATTCCCGTTATATAAAGGCAAATTAACATTTGAGCGAACCTTTTCACTACTTATGTTTGCAAACATGCAACTGCGGCCGGATTCACGAAGCGTTCATATCGTACGAATATGCAGACGTTTGACGAAGATTACGCAACTCGGAACAATTATAGAAAACAAACAATCGCGTGTCTATGCGAACGCATGTTCGATAGCGTTCGAAATGATTCAAACGTCAGATGGATTGTCAGAACGAAGTAGCCGTGTGTTATTTAGATGAATATATCACGGTAAGATGTTCTAGATCAATCAGGTACTTTTATTAGTTTTATTACCATTACCGTGCGTTACCCCTGGATAACACACGGCTGTTACCCCCGGATAACACACGGCTGTCTCCGTCTGACAATGACAATGACAATGACAATGATTTTTATTTCCCTACGACCCCTTGCGGAGTATGAGAGAAGTTTCTCTCTACAGTACATTTTAGTAGAACATCTGGTTACAATACATGACATATATTGTATAAAACATATTTACAGTATGTAAATCATCTAGTTACAGTGCATAATACATCTAGTGTCATTATTGGATAAAGTATTTTCTATATAATCAATACATGCAATTTAGGTAATGTAAAATAAAATAAACTATGTATATATTGCACAATTTTAACTAAACTATGTAATAATATGAACAGTAAATTAACTATGAGCTACACTTTTACTTCTACGCAATTCACTGTTTTAATAAGGCAGTTTGTTAATTAGACAAACTTTGTCATGATTATTTTAATAAATCTGGACAGGATCTGAGGATCCGTATGTTAGGCATAAATGTATTAATGTCGAGTGGATATCATCACGGCTAGCCGTGTATAAAATGTGATAACCCTAAATATAGCTATCTTTATTTGACATTTGCACCCCGGTGAATGCCATTATGTTGCTCTCGACAAACTTTGTTAACAAAAGGGTTCCACTTTGATTAATTTTAAACCTGGAATATTATGAATATCCATGTTGTTTTGTATCCACACTGCTTGTGCAGGAACAGGAACTGCAAGACAGAAAGAACCAGCGAGCAAGCAGTAATACTAAGTTGACAATTATAAATTGTTTTCACATTTTAATATCTTAAACATTGTTAATTCATATGTACTTTGAGATCGAATTTGTTTATATTTTATTATATGAAACCCTCAACTAGCCGCGTATCGGCAAACCCATGACAAACGCTGTGTATTTAAACAATCCCCATTAAGTGTCCTCTCCTATATGGCGGTTGTTAATATTTAGTATTTGATCCCTAAACTAAACCATGATATGTCTCCGCTAAGACAAACTTTGTTTTGAAATGATGTTCCTCGATTGGAAATAAAAGAATTGAATTGAATGTTCTAACCTCACAAATGTGTTTACTGGAATGTTGTTACAGCGTATTTGTTTATTTTAAGTTGCTTGTTTTGTTATATATATATATATATATATATATATATATATATATATATATATATATATATATATATATATATATATATATATATATATATATTCGCATGATTTTAGTTATGGGAAACTCAACAACTATTAGTTGAATGACAACGTGTTGATTGAATGACAACGTGTTGATAGCGACTACTGTGAATGTCGAGTGCTGGGTGAGTTGGTCCTGTCGTTGACTTGGTTACACTGGTAGCGGGAAGACGTCGGGACCTCCGTTGTTAATCCGAATTTGTTTCGATTCTGCGTACGGATAAATGTAGCGCATGAAATGGTGAGCAATTTGGAAGACTTTGCGGTTCGACGAGACACAATGCTGAGATGTGGTTTTGATAACGTAATTATTTTAATCACATGTTTCGATCACACATTTGTTAATGCATATTTTGTGAAGATAATGATGACAACTGCTCATGAAATAAGAATTATTAGGTGTTTGCTACTAAAACAAATCCTAAACGGACTTGTTTATAAAACAACTAAAGATAATAAGATTGTCTTTTCAACATTTCACAATTCGCATTTTGAAACGCATATTTACGTTTGGCGTTGATAAATATACCGTATTTGAATCTTTATTTGTAATTTCTGACATTTGTCAAATGTCAATAAACCACCCTACCTAGAATCACTAGCTAAGTTATATAGTTTACTGTTCTCGCAAGTCTCTCGTGGCACTGGGGAACAAAATGGCACACAGACATATCGTTTACGAAGTCAACACCTTCAGGCTGCGACGGCCCACTACGAGCTTAGAAAACAGGTTCAACCGGGTGCGCACCAGTTAGACATTCTAAAGCGAAACGTCAGTCATCCTATCGGAGCGGAAATGGTGGCAATTATCAATTACAAGTTGTGTGGAGAAACCTTCCTTCTATGATAGATTTACAATTTGTCGGCAATCAGAAATTCTGTCCATTTCTTCTCGCGTCGCTGCCCGCGTTACATATAAAGTCACGTTTGATCGATGAGAAAAATTTCTACAACATTTCACTGTTATTATCAACATTTCACTGTTATTATGCAACGTTAAATTGTGTCGTATTACGTGCGATTCAAGTGTTGATAATTTGTTTGTTCTTGCCTTTTAAAATAAAATGTGAAACTCAGTAGTCCAACGATATTGATGTTTAACTACAAACAATGATTTGTTGAAATACAACTACTTTGAACATCTACCTTAAATAACTCCATTTTTAAGCAAATCACTTTTTACTATTTTTATTATATACAGTTGTTGTTTACATATGGTTTGACATATATTTACTGCGTAATTCCCATTGTCATCATAATATTCTGTTGACATGTGATGTCTTGTTGTCATATTTGATTGGGATTCAGTAATGTTGATGTTGTAATAACCTATTTTTTCGGGAATACCAAGCAATTTAATTTCCTAAAGCAAACGTCTTATTTTTAGTAGCTTGATGTGACATCGTTTGTATTGCACTTCCGCCGTCCATTTTGGGGGTATCTAAACTGCGAGTTCCTCTTTAAACCTTCTTTGTTGTTTGACGAAGCCTTTGTTAGTTGGAGTAGTATTCTCTATGTGTTAAGCAATGATGCCACTCGTGGATGTTCGCTTAGCGCCCCCCTTATTCTCTCTTTTATTGGATAGCAATTGTCAGTGGCATGTCAACGGTTCCAACATGAATGAACTATTCATTATTATTATTACTGCAATTGTGATAATGGATTTAGTATTGTAACAGCACATGTTAATTGTATATCTGTCTTATTTCCATTACCATCCGCCAAGAAGCTTTTAAACTGGTATTTAAGGGTCACACGCATGCAATATACTATTCTGACAACATATAGTTCCAGCGTTTAGTGCCTCTACATAACATGGACATCAAAACAAACATTTCTTTACATAATAATTTCCATTTTATAATGTCTTACAGTTCATAGTATAATGGGAGTCTGAGTGTTATTACTACATCGAGCTATCATTAATCCCTAATGTGGCACGTACATCTGAGTGTATTACTACATCGAGTTATCATTAATCCCTAATGTGGCACGTACATCTGAGTGCTATTACTACATCGAGTTATCATTAATCCCTAATGTGGCACGTACATCTGAGTGCTATTACTACATCGAGTTATCATTAATCCCTAATGTGGCACGTACATCTGACGCTACTAGCAAAATGTCTACGTTTCCGCTGGTTGTGTTTGCTTCTCTATTTGGTTTAAAACGTGCCAAACGTACAGTTTAGTCCCGTCTCTTCTCATTCGCTCGTAACTATAATTATTGGTGTGCGTGCGTGCGTGCGTTCGTGCGTGCGTGCGTGCGTGCGTGCGTGCGTGCGTGCGTGCGTGCGTGCGTGCGTGCGTGCGTGCGTGCGTGTGGTTTTATTATATATACAAAATAGTCAAATAATGTTGTTTAATAAATTATAGTTATATCACAAACATGAATATATAACGTAATTATATTAACGTTATTCTCAGCGTACTGCATCTTGTGTTGTGGGTTTGGCCAGCATGTCTTCTTAACGTGAACTCCCCTGCGTTTGTTATAATGGAATATAATAATATGCGTTTACTCAATGTTTAATGTGCCGCTTGTGGAAGTGGATTTTATATCAACTAAGCAAATACCACGAAATAAAATTTTAGAGTGCAATTAATAGTTGATTATCCGGACTATAATGTGTTCTGACTATTCAGCAATGCCAGTGGTTATATTTTACTACCCCCTAACACAGACAGCGACGGTTCCTGTCAGCCTGGCGGTAGCGAGACACAGCCCGCTACAGCTGGCGTGGTCAGCCGTGGTGGCGTGGCAATTAGAGACTGCCGGAGCCCGGAGCTGTAGGGCGGTTGGGAGAGACGTGGCCGACGCCTGTTCCCACTGCCGGATGACACGTCAAGGAACAGCCTCGTCGGGCCCCGACATCCCTTCCGTCAGATTCGTTGCCAGACCGCGAGCTGACTGGAACCAGCTGGCGGGTCTCGGCGGGCTCACCGCGACGCGGCTAACGTACGTGCAACGACTGGTGTAGGACGTTCAAAACACCACGGAGTGTTCAACCAAGGTTCAAAACATTACGGTTACGTTAAAAACACTTACCCATAATTATTACTTTCACGATGAAAAGTTGTTTGATATTGTTTCGAGCAATACATTGATTAGTTAATGGTTATTAATTAGTTAATATAATGCTATAATTATTTGTAAATATTTATTTTGGAACCCTGTGCATATTTACATAATATGCATTATTGTTATTTATATGTTTGGGTGATGCTTCTTCTAGGCTAATCATATATTTAAAGTCAATATTTAATAATTTAATTATTTAATATATTAACGTTGGGACCCTTTATATATGCATCTATTGTTAGTAATTAATTAATTAATTTATTTGTTTATTTTAAGTTGCTTGTTTTGTTGTTGGTGTTTTGAACTATTGAACCTACGTGTTTTCGGTGTATTGAACTTATTACATCGGCGCGGTGGATTCATGTGCACATACATTACTTAGTAGATAAACTGGAGAAGAAGATAACACTTTATAAGTCATCTAGTTACTTAAGGTTAATTGTTGAGTTATGTTATTTTCGCCTGTATTTCCTATCATGCTAAACGTGTTAAAGGTCAGTGCCTTACAGGAAACTCTGCTGCGATGTTTCCGACAGAATGATTGACTGGAATCGAACAGCCTGCTTTCTACTTCAGCTTACCGCCGATCTAAAACACGTGTTCCTATCTCAGGAACATCGATGCATCTTAAAGTTTAATATAGCACATAAGTGACGCAATTCAAGAACTGTAAATAATAAAAACCACCGAGCGAGGCCGCACTGGACGGTAAAACAGGAATTCATATTTTAAGCAGACTGTCGTTTTAATAATTGCAAAATATTAATGAATGGGAGTCATACATAACCCAAGTAAACAATAATAAATTATTATTATGTACAATGTGGCGTATGTGTAAGTTATTCAATCAGTAATTAACCATAGCTACTGGGAATGTTGCGTACATTGTCGTTACGATGAGGGCATGAAAAGAGAAGCCACAGACGCCGATTGGTACGGGAAGGAATGGACGAACCACCTCGGGATACGCGTCACACGAGGGATACGCCCGGCAGACTCCGTCACACGAGGGATACGCCCGGCAGACTCCGTCACACGAGGGATACACCGGCAGACTCCGTCACACGAGGGATACACCGGCAGACTCCGTCACACGAGGGATACACCCGGCAGACTCCATCACACGAGGGATACACCGGCAGACTCCGTCACACGAGGGATACACCCGGCAGACTCCATCACACGAGGGATACACCGGCAGACTCCGTCACACGAGGGATACACCGGCAGACTCCATCACACGAGGGATACACCGGCAGACTCCGTCACACGAGGGATACACCCGGCAGACTCCATCACACGAGGGATACACCGGCAGACTCCATCACACGAGGGATACACCGGCAGACTCCGTCACACGAGGGATACACCCGGCAGACTCCGTCACACGAGGGATACACCCGGCAGACTCCGTCACTCGAGGGTCCTTCGACTTGAAAAAAGTGCAACGAACTTGAAGAATTATAATTACAATAAAGAAACTGTAACTGATGTATCGCAACAAATCCATTATTTAATATGAGTGAAATGAGGAGTACACAACCTTGTGCACTCGGTCAGTTTCAGTGTCCCCATATATGGAGTTCCTGAAATAAAATTGACCAGTCAGTCATTTTTCACCGTTATTAAGAGACCATCAGCAAGACCATCACAACGGGTAAACAATGTTAACAAACATGTGTTGCTACTGGTCATTCTGAGTTATAAAAACATGCGATGTCAATATTTTAATGACGTTAATTATACTGATTAATATATTCTTATTACAAGTAAGTACATTATAAATGCAAGATTTACGTCAAAAGAAAAATGGTGGTACATGCGGCCCAAATATGAATGCATAAATACAAGCCACCACTAGCATCTGTGACAAAAGGTATTGTGCAATAAACAGTCAAACAGGGATGGGCAAATTGCATTGAGCGATGTTTGAAGGGGTTGACTTTTCAGCGCACATTTCTTGGGGGTACCTATATTTTCAGTGCTGAAGGTGGATGCGTACGACTCATTTCAAAGTATTACACAACTGATTTCCCTACATCTTGCGTCATTCAGACAGTGACTGCATATGTCCCGATATTTCACAGCTGTAAGCATGACTGTACGACGACGGCCAAACAGAATGCAACAGTCCCACTAACTGTCGGCGTATATCGCCAATCGGATAACAGGATAGCGTATCGCGTTCGTTTGTAACTGCTACAGTCGATTCACTTGTTTACTACACGTCGTCAGCACCTGGCTCACTTTGAGAAGAGCTGATGCATCACAGCGCCTGCCACCAGCCAATAAAAACGACAGCACCGTCAACGATTCGGCGTTCGCCACTCCGCAGTGTTATTGTTTGCCGCGTGCTGCGCGAGTTGGCGGATCGGCTACGATCAGAGCTTCGACGCGTCAGGCCCCTGCGTCGGCGACCGTCTGACACCGAGGCTGACATCCGTCAACGGGTTGTTTGCATTCTGCAGATGCCTTGGGTAGTGCGTATGATTACAGCATTTGTACAACGAGAGTATTGTGTGACCAAACCTCGTGTATAGCTAGGTTCCCAAGCTTTCTTGTCTCAAGGTCCGCTCCCCAAAGTTTCGGCTTCTGGTTGAGTCTCCCTGATTTGCGTTTCACTTATAATGTAACATTCTAAAATAATTGTGCATGTTTGCCGAGGACCCCCTGGAACTACGTGGCAGCCCCTAGGGGGCCCCGGCCCCAGTTGGGAACCCGTGGTCTAGACAACGCCAACGAGAGAGGCAACGACGCCGACTAAATTACTCCTCCCGCTTTTAGTCGTCGTTATGTTATTAGTTATCTTTTAGTCGTCGTTATGTTATTAGTTATCTTTTAGTCGTCGTAATATTATTAGTTATCTTTTAGTCGTCGTTATGTTATTAGTTATCTTTTAGTCGTCGTTATGTTATTAGTTATCATTCTTAGGTCACACTTTGCTTTTTACCTGTTTTCTTACGTTCCTCTTCACCGTTTCCTTTCATTTCATAGACATTGAAACATCATCTATCACTCTTTTACTTTATGTATTTTTGTAGCAGTTTAAGTTTTCATTATTTTATTTCATGGCTTCTCATTAGCGTGTGCATTAGGATACCTCGTCTTCTTCCACGTAAGCAAACACTCAACTGTCATGGTTTTATTTTATAAGAAATAAATATCTTCGACGAGTTGTTTTCCCACAATGTAAAAACTCAAAAACAAATTTTCGAATCATCGAAACATTTCAGTTTATTTGGTCATTAATTGGATCTAGTTCGTTCGTTCGTTCGTTCGTTCGTTCGTTCGTTCGTTCGTTCGTTCGTTCGTTCGTTCGTTCGTTCGTTCGTTCGTTCGTTCGTTCGTTCGTTCGTTCGTTCGTTCGTTCGTTCGTTCGTTCGTTCGTTCGTTCGTTCGTTCGTTCGTTCGTTCGTTCGTTCGTTCGTTCGTTCGTTCGTTCGTTCGTTCGTTCGTTCGTTCGTTCGGTCGGTCGGTCGGTCGGTCGGTCGGTCGGTCGGTCGGTCGGTCGGTCGGTCGGTCGGTCGGTCGGTCGGTCGGTCGGTCGGTCGGTCGGTCGGTCGGTCGGTCGGTCGGTCGGTCGGTCGGTCGGTCGGTCGGTCGGTCGGTCGGTCGGTCGGTCGGTCGGTCGGTCGGTCGGTCGGTCGGTCGGTCGGTCGGTCGGTCGGTCGGTCGGTCGGTCGGTCGGTCGGTCGATTTTGCTTAGTTGCATAACCAAGACGCCGCCTGTCGTTGCCATAGCTACAGTCACAACTTGATTTGTGGTCGTTCATTAAGCCACATTCCACTTTGTATAACCGGAGGGAACCAGCCACGATCACTTTCACCGTCACGAGCGTCCAAAAAAAACGTCCAACTCCCCTAACACTGCAAGGCTCTAACTAGACCGCACTAACGGGTGGCATAGTCGCTGAACCGAGCCTTATGTTGCCCAACATAATTTCTGACAAGGCTTTGTGTCAGACCGGGCTCCCAGCCTACGACGCCGACATATCAGTCTCTACAACATGTCAAGTTGTCGAGCGCGTAGTTTTATCTATTTACATTTAATCCGTTTCAAACATTAAATGTTTCTATGCCACGGTAGCGAGTGAGAATGCGAGTATTGAATTGCGTACGTGTGAATTGAAACTAATGCAACGATCTGAATAACGCTCCTTCAAAAATAGAACATTTGCGGGACGAATTTCGTGGCTCGAATGTGGTATATAGTAACTTCAACTAACACTTGGGGGCAAGAGAGACAGAAACCGATTAAGAAGATTATGGGCTTCGGGCGGTACAAACAATGTACATTGCTACCCATCTTCTTCTTCAATTCGTGTATACTGGTGACGACATCGCTGCCCAAATACTGGTGACGACATCGCTGCCCAAATACTGGTGACGACATCGCTGCCCAAATACTGGTGACGACATCGCTGCCCAAATACTGGTGACGACATCGCTGCCCAAATACTGGTGACGACATCGCTGCCCAAATCTTTTTGCAAAATCGATGTCTTTCTCCAGCTATTCTACCCGCCGCTGTCAGCTTTCCGAAGCCATCTGTGGCGTCCTTCTCATATCTAAGCGGTGGCTTGTCTCTGCTTCTTGTTCGTGTCACTATTACTTCCAGTAACGTATCCAATCCATCGTTCTTTTGTATGTAACCGAAACATTTCCGTTTTTGGCGCTTAACAAAATTGCACAACCAGTTTTGCGGTACATGTAGTTCGCGCAACCTGGCGGTAGTATTTAATCTCAAAGGCGGGCGGGCCGGCGAGCCAGTGACTGAGTATCTCCAGAAGACATTTCGGCAGGATCGCATTAAAATCACGTTCATATACTAAAGCAAACAAATCTATTTCAACACATATAAAGCATTTTATATCAAAGACACGGAGAACGAGCGGTCGAGACATTGCCGATTTACGGATGACGAGCCTTAATTAAGTAGAGTAGGGTGGGGCAAGGAGCCCCCATGGGTCAAGATGCCCCCTTTTATTTCCACCATTATATGCGCTTGCTGTCTGTCTCTGGTGCGTGAATGCAAAGCTTGCTACCTAGTGCATATTCTGCCCAAAAGCACACAACAATCGTGCGACGGTTTAGATACCTCAACATAATATGTTTATGAATACCTATTACTATTTTCCCTTAAGGGGGTTTCCTTGACTCATCCTACCCTAAATCAACTTTATCACTAATGACCTGTACGTGATCACGCATGGGGCGCTAGCAAGTCTGAT
Source organism: Lamellibrachia columna (assembly GCA_963662155.1). Lineage (NCBI taxonomy): Eukaryota > Metazoa > Annelida > Polychaeta > Sabellida > Siboglinidae > Lamellibrachia > Lamellibrachia columna. The sequence goes on from OY759265.1 coordinate 28,042,688, forward strand.
GTAAACACTATTCTCCAGGTAGTGCTGCTCATTGCTACTAAGCAAACTTAGTTTTAGTCTCACTTACCTGACTCTCGCATGCCTTCGCGAACTCGCCGAGTCTGGCGTCAGAGACATCGCTTGACGGTTACCGTCAGGTGGCATCACTGATCTGATTGATTCATGTTGGCGCTATATTTTAGTTCAGTTAATTTAATTTCGTTTGTTCAGTTGTTGCCGTTTCATGGACAATCGTTTGACGGACAGTCTGTACATGGCGTCGGTCCGTTCGCGCGAGACGAGACTGAGGTGAACTTCCACTCTCCGACAGTGGCGCCGGCAGGGGAAAGCAGGTGGAGGTATTTAAAATATACGGGACAAACACAGTGTTAACGCGAAACAAAAGTCATGGTTTTGGGGCTGTGTACCTAAAAGAGATAATAAAAACTAACTACGTGCAACTAAAATCAAGAATATCACGTCAGTTGTTTACTCAGAATGTGGTCATTTCTCCGAATGACGGAGTGTTGACATATTAATCAGCACGACCGATGAGCGCATGCGCAGTTCTGTGAAATCGGGGTAATCTAGACTACAAGTGACGTATTAAGGGAGGCCGGCATCCACAGAACCAACGC
>OY759265.1:28048304-28105804 GCA_963662155.1 Lamellibrachia columna
AAACAGATGAAAGACTTCAGACGGAAAGCTAGGAACCTCTCTATGAAAGAATCTACCCTCTACTACCGGCTGAAAGGTAAGACAGAACATTTAAAAATTAATTCAAAAGAACTATCTCTCAAGAATTCTTTTGCTGTGAACTAGAAATGAGTACATCGTGTAATAATAAACACTAGCGCTTTTGAAAATTGCCTGAAAACACTCGCGGCTCATTTATTGAGTAAATTTAGATAGCTTCTATCAGTTTACAGCACTTTAAATTTTGCATGTGCATAGATTAGTGATTTAGATAACTAAACATGCTATATTTGCTCTGATATGCACAATGGAATGCAAAAATACAATTAATATACTTTATTTAATTGCATTTAGATTTATCTTATAATATACTTTATTTAACTGCATCAATTTAATTGATACCTGAAAACCCTCTCGCAAGTGATTTTTGGAATAAATATTGCTTTTAACACGTTACTGCACATTAACCAGAACATGTATGTGTGTTGTATATATGAACGCCACTATAATTTAAATTGTCATATGAACTAGTATTCACCATACAGTTTGACTTAAAAACGGTATAATGCAGCTAGCTATCATGAAGATGAAACAATACAACTGTAACTGTGTTGCAGGTAAAGATGTTCAAGTCATCACATACATCGCAGAAAGAAAACGCATCGTCAAAGCCTGTCACGAGGGTTTGGGAGAAACTCTAGAGTCCAAGATTTTGGGTGGTCACTTCACAGAGACAAGACCCAGAAGAAGGTGACACAGAGATTCTCCTGGCCAGGAGTCTGCCATGAAATCAAGGTCTACATCACTTCTTGTGACACGTGTCAGAGTCAACCGGTGGTTCGAGAAAGCTTCAACTTTAATGTGAAAATGTCGAGAAAGCACCTGGCCCCTTGTTTGTAGAAGGGAGACATCAAACCGGTCCCAATTTATGAAAACTGCCGTCTCCTGCCACAGAAGGAGTGCACGATGAAAGTCGTCTGCACCTGTCGGGGATTCCTGGCTGCTAAGATGCAGTGTGTCAGGGGCAAGCTCTCCTGCCACAGAAAGTGTCTCATCTGTGACACTTGCAGTAACTGCCAATAATGGTGCAGCAAATCTGGGCGGAAATTTGTGTGATAAGAGTAGACACTTAATGCATTAATGTGCTCAAGTTTTTGACTTATTTTAAATGTGACTTTTTTTCTGATAATTACAAGTTATTACATGATGAAAATGGTAACAGATACCCCATGACTTTAATTACCATGAAATAATGTGGGTTGTATACACTTAATGTGCTATTTTTTTTGGTGGTAGACAATGTATTAATGTACGGTATTCAAGTTGGTGAATGATTTTGTATGAGATTTTGTTGTGATAATTGCAATTGACGAAAGACTGATTTTGTGATTTATCGCACGTGAACTCTTTTGATAATTGTAAGCCATTACATGAGGGAATTTATAATACATTTTTATTTAATTGCACCATATTCTTGATTTTAGTTGTGGGGGGAAATAGTTTGGAATCAAGACAACTTTAGTATTGGGAGGGGGTATAATATATCCAGGGTGGGGGAAGATATCCTAGGGCATCCCCCCGCGGGGGAAGCTATCGGGCGGGGGGGGGGAGATATACTGTTACACCGGCTTTGCTCGCTTCGAGAAAGCTTGTTTCGACTGCGATCCGGATCAGAGAAGGTGATAGCCCTGCATTATACGGGTGCTAAACTCTCCTTGAAAGAGGTTGATGTGCCCACATTATTCCCAGTAGTGGAAGCAATGCTGATGCCACCAATTCGTAGAACATCGGCGACCACGGTTCATCTAGGATCCAAGCGAGCTGTCAGCGCGGACACAGGCGATGTCGTCTCATGGTGATTTCGGCCCCGTGAATTCAGACAGCATTTTTTTACAGTTCGGCCCGCAACTCTAGTAACTTCGGCCTCAGAACACAACGGGCATAATGATCTCGGCCCAAGCGATTGTGTAGCGAGCACATGGAGTTTAATGTGTGTCTTACTGTGAATAAAGCGTACCATTATTTTATTCTCTCATTTGTTAATTGATGTTGTTCCACATTAACCCGAAATTGTTACTTTGTAACTGATTTTATAGCTTTCGCTTCCTTTCGCGTAAAATACGGCGCTACATATTTTTTCCATTTTAACACGCAGTCAACGAGACGATCATTAGAACTTGTACAATTCGTTGTATCCTTAAAATTCATATCATATAATATATTACACCAAAAACTATAATATTATATACAGTTGAATTACTGTTATCATAATATCTTGTTTCTATTTTTAAGAATTTCAAGCGTTTCCCCTCATCAGGGGAAATTCTCCCCATATATTTTTATTAAATCAAATACAGAGCAATGACAGTGATAGGCCAATATTGTATTGTGAATACATCGGAGCCACCTGCATATGGTCTTTGATCTATACAGTGTTTTTCGTCAGATAATTTTGAATGTGAATCATGGTCTTTTATTCACACCTGCTCACTGTATGAAACAGACAATGCAGTTCGAAGTCAAAGGCTACTGGCGTCGATAAATTGCTCCGAAAGAGCCGAATTCGAAGATGATTCTGCGGTATCACTTGCCGCTAGCGGTTCGAAATCGTGATATTATACTTTTTATTCTGGAAAATTGGCTTCGCCATCACTCGCCATAGTAACACGAGTGAAACTATGCTGAAGCGTTGCCTAGAAATCACTGGCTGAATGTAAACCCAGATCACCACTGACGTCACAAAACCACGTGATCGCTCATCTAATTAATTTCGAATTTTACGCGCGCTTTGCTAGTTAGACGCATTAAACATCTAATTTTACTTGTTAAAATGTGTTTAATTTTTTTTTACTTTGGCATGTAGTACATACAATATTAAACTTATTATTAAACAGAAAAACAGAAAAGCATTTTAGCATTGTTGTTATTCCGTTTAAGCATTTATCTATGCACTTGCTATCTGCGGGAAATATTTGCAGTTTTGTTTGCATTACAAATTGTTTTATCGGGTAACAATTCGCATAAGAATCCTGAAATGTGCTGTTTTGTCGTCTCCCCTACTCATTACATATGATATATTTATTGATCCATATCATCTGCACTTCCAATTTATCAATGCATAATATGTTCAAGAAACATACTAAAATATTCACGTTAGTTTCACATTTTATTTTACAGGTCTTGAAGACGCGCTTACGAATATAAGCATGGTGTTAATTTGGATCGTCGTCATTTTTGCGAGTTTCGTAAGTAAGCTCTTGTCTACCACTCATCAATATTGACACGGTTAGGTGCAAACTCTGATTGGAAGTTAACGTATTTTAGTGGCTCCGTTTGATGTGTTCAATCCCAGTTTTTTGTCTGTCGAATTGTGCGCGGGTGAGGATGGACGGGTGAGGATGGACGGGTGAGGATGGACGAGTGAGGATGGACGGGTGAGTATGGACGGGTGATGATGGACGGGTGAGGACGGACGAATAAACAAATTACCTACCTAAGTTCTGAGCTCTTCAAATAAAATTAAATCGTCGACATCACTACACTGGGTCTATCAATATTGTAAATTATTTTGATGTCCACCATTTAAAGAGTTCTTTCCGGTATTAAGCAGTGTTGGCTAAAACGTGTGCATGGTGGCCATAATGTTTAGTGTTTGGAGGATACGGCAGTAAAACACAGCTGCAGCTTCTGTGTTAGACATCGATGTTACTAGCGGTGCATGTTGCAATATATATGTAAAACGTGGCGTGACATGCAGCAGCACGGCTCGAAGTACATTAAAAAGAAGTTGAAGCAACGCGGTTGCCCTAAATTTAGCGTAACCCGCCACGCGTGGGACTGGTTCGGTCAGGGATGAGAATAAAACACGCGGCAGAGTGTAATCATTTTTGAAGCTTCGGCTACTTCCTTTACTATGCACTGGTATTTCCATAGTGACACGACGATTTAATATTTATTTGTGCAGGAATGGTTGGAAATGCGTGCTTTTTGTCACGAATAAAACACTGTATATATGTTTTTGGAAGAAAACCAAACACCTTATGTTAGCGCAGTGAATTTTGGGCTACCAAGGAATACAAGATAAAGATTCGTTCGAATGTTAGCATATATTAACATATATTAACATATATTAACATATATTAACATATATTAACATTTATTAACATATATTAACATATATTAACATATATTAACATTTTATTTTAACGTATTAACAAACCTTTTTGTTTCAGGTTCAGCCCGCAACCGCTATACGTACGTATTCATTCTTTGATGCTTCCAATAATCTGTTGTAGAGTTACTGGCAATACGTCCACAATTGCATTTTTATTTATTCCAGTCGTATGAAAACAGCCCAGTAGGCCCTATGTTTAAAACAGAAACATGTTCACATATCGTGAAGTTGCGAAAATACATGGACCACCACACGCATGCGCACGCTTCAACAATGACCAGTGGCGTATTTAGGGTGGTCACTGGGCCATGCCCCTTTGGCTTTATTGTTTTGATTTTTTTCGTTGCGCCGCTACATGGTAAACTAACAGGTGACTCAGCTTGGCCTCCCCCGTTGGCTTTCCCCTTTGACCTCCCCTTTGACCTCCCCTTTTGGCCTCCCCTTTGGCCTCCCCATTTGACCTCTCCTTTGACCTCCACCTTTGGCCTCCCCCTTTGGCCTCCCCGTTGGCCTCCATGTTGGCCTCCCTCTTTGGCCTCCCTCTTGGCCTCCCCCTTTGGCATCCTCCTTTGGCCTCCCCTTTTTGCCTCCCCCCTTTGGCCTCCCCCGTTGACCTCCCTTTGGCCTCCCCCTTTGACCTCCCCTTTGGCATCCTCCTTTGGCCTCCCCTTTTTGCCTCCCCTTTGGCCTCCCCTTTTGCCTCCCCCCTTTGGCCTCCCCCTTTGACCTCCCCTTTGGCATCCCCCTTTGGCATCCCCATTTGACCTACCCTTTGACCTCCCCTTTTGGCCTCCCATTTGACCTCTCCTTTGACCTCCACCTTTGGCCTCCCCGTTGGCCTCCATTTTGGCATCCTTTTTTGGCCTCCCCCTTTGGCCTCCCCTTTGGCATCCCCCTTTGACCTCCCCTTTTGGCCTCCCCATTTGACCTCTCATTTGACCTCCACCTTTGACCTCCCCCTTTGGCACCCCCCTTTGGCATCCCCCTTTGACCTCCCCTTTTGGCCTCCCCATTTGACCTCTCCTTTGACCTCCACCTTTGACCTCCCCGTTGGCCTCCGTTTTGGCATCCCTCTTTGGCCTTCCCCTTTGGCATCCCTTTAGCATCCCCCTTTGACATCCCCCTTTGACCTCCCCTTTGACCTCCCCTTTTGGCCTCCCCATTTGACCTCTCCTTTGACCTCCACCTGTGGCCTCCCCCTGTGGCCTCCCCCTTTGGCCTCCCCGTTGGCCTCCATTTTGGCATCCCTCTTTGGCCTCCCCTTTTGGCATCCTCCTTTGGCCTCTCCTTTTTGCCTCCCCCCTTTGGCCTCCCCATTTGGCCTCCCCTTTGACCTCCCCTTTGGCCTCCACATTTGACCTCCCCCGTTGACCTCCCCGTTTGACCTCCCCTTTTGACCTCCCCCGTTGACGTCCCCTTTTGACGTCCCCTTTGCCCTCCCCGTTTGACCTCCCCCTTTGACCTCTTCCTTTGGCCTCCACATTTGACCTCCCCCGTTGACCTCCCCCTTTGACCTCCCCTTTGATCTCCCCTTTGGCCTCCCCTTTGACCTCCCCCTTTGGCCTCCCCTTTGATCTCCCCCCTTTGGCCTCCCCTTTGCGAAATCCTGTCAAGCCACTAACAAAGACATGATTGTTTAAGGCACGAAGTTCCCAGCTAATTGGCAATCGGACAACGCCCGTTGGTTTTCCGAGTACGATGCCGGTGGCAACATGTGGACGTACACATTCAACGACGAAGACATCACATTTAAACCGGAAGGGGGCGGCCCCATCCCGCCTGTTCGTGAGTATGCCAAGGTTGCACGCGATAAACTAGGCATACGGTGCTCTTACACACATGTTAAGTTCCTACGTGTCGACCTTCCCTATTATTTAACTCTCAATGTGATGGTATGTATTTGAATCGTTTGTACACCGTGGAACACTTTTGCAATCCTTTATAATTAAAACAAATGATATATAAGTCAACACAATTCTTAGACCATCAACTAATTATCTTGACATAATTTTAACTTGTGTGTATCATCTATGACATGCATAACCTTGCCTGTCATACTTCACGAGAACCAGACGATTCGGATGCTGTATTGCAATCAAATCATGATATTCTTGTGTTGCAGGATATACATGTGTCGACAGTGTTAAGAATGACCCGTATTTTTACTATGTGCGAAAGATTGGGTCGTCTTTTGAGTGTGTGCAGACTACGTCAGCGATTGGGGCCATACTGCAGCGGACTAAAACTATTGGTGAGCACCGCTGTCAGATGTTGCCTTTGTTTGTGGGTGGCGTACATCCACCAATGATGCTTAGTTGCAGAGATGTTTCTCTGTGTGTACGTGTGCAGGTTTATATGGTATAAATAAAAATAAATATATATATATATATATATATATATATATATATATATTTTTTTTATGGTATAAATAAATAAATAAAAATAAATAAATGTGTATATATATATATATATATATATATAAATAAAAATAAAAAAAACACATACATATATATATATATATATATATATATATATATATATATATATATATATATATATATATATATATATATATATATATATATATATATATATATATATATGTATGTGTTTTTTTTATTTTTATTTTTTATTTTAACGCAATAATATTGATGAGCGCAGCTGTCAAATATTGCTTTTATTTATGTTTTTTTGTGTGCAGAGATATATTACACGTTACATGTGCATTACAATGCAATACAACACGATACAATACAAGTTTTATTTCTACAAGAACATGTAGTTTACCATACATGCAATACGGTGTGTTTCATTTCACATTCAGTCACAATTTCTTGTAGAAATGGAGAAAGCAGAAGTTTGGGCTTTTCGAGTTATTCTTGTACATACCTGTCTTGAGTTTTTATTTTTGTGTTTTTCACATGTCATGTAAGAACCTGTTGAGTGAAAACGGCAGATTCTGTGGTACCAACTATTGCTTGCTTTATACATTATAATGGCAGTTTTTAATTTTACCGAATCAAATAGCTTTAATATGTGCAATTAATTTTAACCACCACCCTTTCTCTGTATTACAAGCACTACTCGGTATACCCATAGTTATTTCGCTCCGATATTATGCGTGCAAGGGAAGTAATTTTAATATAAGATTAAAGTATAATTACATTTCTGAGTAATGTTAGACAAATATTGTAAATTACTACTCACCTCAGAGAGGTAATTTTACTATGGTCATATTAATTTAACCCCCACTCTTTCAGACCTGGATGTAATTTAACCCTAACTCCTTCAAAGTATGACAAGTCTCTACTGAGTATACCCATAGTTACTTGTTACTATTATTATATTATTTTGACCCCGGAGACAAAAATACTATGGGGGGGTCACACCAAACCACAACTCAACTGACCAGTCGCATAGAGTCGTGGGACGAAGCTGACCCAGTCACACGACCACGGTGCGAAACACGTGTCGTTAGTCGTACAAAGACACGACAAAAACATTCGTCGGGAAGTGTACGATTAGCATTATGTTAGGCGCACATTGCTAACCTTTTGTTGCGAACATTGTGTTTATTTGACTTAAAATGGACCAGTCGTACAATGTACGCTGGTCCGCATCTCGATAAAACTCGAGTTGCACGTTTATTTGGCCGGCGCTACCTTTGTTGAATGGATTCGAAAATTGAATCGCGGCAACGAAATTTATATTGTGTAATGCGTGTGTATGTGTGTATATACGTGTGTGAGGGCTGCGTGTCCGTGCGTGCGTGCGTGCGTGCGTGCGTGCGTGCGTGCGTGCGTGCGTGCGTGCGTGCGTGCGTGCGTGTGTATGTGAATGTATGTGCATGCCGAATACGTAGGTTTTACGTAGCGTGCTTTAACAGTATCATACAGCCAGTGTTGCATTTCAGTGCAAGTTATCCTTCAGTAGCCTATTCAATGGCCGGCATCTAAGTCCATTCCCTTGTTCCGTCGTTATTTCTCTGTCAGCAGTACATGGACTAGCCTCACCCCTTTATAGAGGGAGCAGTACATGGACTAGCCTCACCCCTTTATAGAGGGAGCAGTACATGGACTAGCCTCACCCTTTATAGAGGGAGCAGTACATGGACTAGCCTCACCCTTTATAGAGGGAGCAGTACATGGACTAGCCTCACCCTTTATAGAGGGAGCAGTACATGGACTAGCCTCACCCCTTTATAGAGGGAGCAGTACATGGACTAGCCTCACCCCTTTATAGAGGGAGTAGCGAGGAAGACAACTACAGGGACACTACAAACACATAGGCCTATACTGTATGAACCAGAATTGTTGTAATTTCTGCTTATGTTATATTACCATATTATATTTTATTCACATTACAATTGTTTCGATTTCTCATTAAGTTGTATTACCATTCCGTTTTTCCAGCAGCGGTTACGGATTCCGCCGACATTTGCCCGTCTGCCATGAGCGCGACCACTTCAGGCAGATGGCTCATCAAATGTAAGACACGCGTTTCTTATTGCCCCTACATTGTAATATAATCGACGGCGATACGCGCATGCACACAACATTGTAGTAACGGTCAATGTCATGATATAAAGGTTCGCATCAAATCGCATCATCTTATTGAGAAATATAAACATATTTGGCTATATCGTTTAATTTTTGTTCAAAACCGTAACACACAAATACATCGGCATTTTTACAACCGATCAAACAAAATGGTATCGTTGACACCGCCACCTACTGGACTGTATGTTTACCATTATGATACTTTGAAATCTGCGTTGTGGGCCGCAAGCAGTTTAATGTGTTGTCGACAATGCTACCTCTCACGTTGTGCTAATACTAATTATCCGCAATATTAAAATTTAATTAGAATAAAATATTTAAAGCGTTAACGTTGATTGATGGGTTAACCTGTTTGCTCCACTAGAGAAGGGTCGCGCTTTGTTGAGACTAGTCATGTGCATTCGTTGTGGTTTTGTGATGAAATACACCAACTCGTAACACAGGACATTGATACATTATAATTAAATTGAATACACAAGTAAACCTACAACAATGATCTAATTAAGACAGTGTGCACATGTGTTGTCTATACGTTACGTCATTCAAAGCCTAAATCATTATATTGAGGAGTCCAATCGTTTAAGTTTTCAAAAATGTTTAGAAAATAACATGAATAGTGTAAGCAATCCCAATGAACACGTTGCACCCACATATAGGACAATCTAAACATGTGTCTCGTTTAGTGACAGCTGGTCCAAATGAAACATTTAGTTAGGAAAATTATAATAAAACAACCTATAATATAAGAGTTTTGGATTTTGTGTGTATTAGTTGTATACGGCAACTTTTCTCTGCACGCAGTTCCGTTTGACAACAAGACGGTCGAAGCAAGTCCGTTTCGTACTAGTCCCTTCCAGACGACGTACTCGGAGTCAGCGGGTGACGTCAAGTGTAACGGAGACGATGCTTCCGTCACCGACGTCGCAGGGAACACACTCAAACTGAACACGTGTTTCTCAGGAGCCACACCGTACGGTAGGTAGTCATTTGTGGCGTTTCTAGGATCTTGCAAAGGGGTAGAACAAGGAGGAGGGGTAAACTTGGTCGCCCGTTAGTTTACCATGCTACCATGTAGTAGCGCAAGAGGCTACATATGAACAAACTAAAAAAGTTAGCCAAAGTGGGGCGTGGCCCAGTGCCCCTAAATACGCCACTAAAGTTAGTTTGTATGTTGCCTATATTACTAAGCCAAGGCAGTAATTTTATACACATACGGATTGTTTCACACAACCGTTGTCAACAACGTCAAGTGCTTTAGACACTAATTATTTGTCTGAATGCGTTCCCATGAGTCGCTAAACGTTGAATTGTTACGTGAGGTTTTTTTGCAGCAAAACCGTTGAAGACGACCTTGACGATCCTGGCGCACGTGACCGGAAGTATTCTCGACTCGGAAGACAACGGAGACATCTTGCTGCTGGGAGATTTCACCGCAACGCCTAATCGGTTCTATTGTGCGGTACGTGGGCACGTGACGTAGTTACGTCACAGTATTGTGAAATATTCCTTTGTTAAATCGATCTCAACATTTACAACAACGATTAGCCTAATCAAACACGGTGCAAGTTGTACGAAAAAAACTAAATTAACGCATACATCTTAGTTTGGTAATGCCAGTTCATTCCGTGAATTCTTCGGCAGCGGTTCTTTCTGTGTGACATTATAGTAATGTCGTAATGTTAATCATTGAATGAGGTATTAAGAGTAGAAAGCCGATTTTCTAATACTAATATTATTTATCTTATTATTATTCCGTGTCTCTTTTTCTTTTGGTTTTTATTGATTATGTTTACGAGTTGACATCTGTTTACTGCGGAATTAAGCGATACATATTAACATGTTCCAGATACATATGTGGTGCACTGCTATGTCAGATTTAGCTCACGTACAATTGCCATTCCGTTGAGCCGCCATAATCTTACTGTTACGTTTTGCAGCGTTACACGATAGATGGCACAACGATCAAGTTATCACTTGACATCGCAGATGAAAACGCAGCCAAATGTACCAAGTCACAAACGTCCACCTCCGCCGAAGCCGGCAAATTCGTTGCCTTCGTATTGACCGGTAACTATCAAACAAACAAACAAACGTATTGACCGGTAACTATCAAACAAACAAACAAACAAACGTATTGACCGGTAACTATCAAACAAACAAACAAACGTATTGACCGGTAACTATCAAACAAACAAACAAACGTATTGACCGGTAACTATCAAACAAACAAACAAACGTATTGACCGGTAACTATCAAACAAACAAACAAACGTATTGACCGGTAACTATCAAACAAACAAACAAACGTATTGACCGGTAACTATCAAACAAACAAACAAACGTATTGACCGGTAACTATCAAACAAACAAACAAACGTATTGACCGGTAACTATCAAACAAACAAACAAACGTATTGACCGGTAACTATCAAACAAACAAACAAACGTATTGACCGGTAACTATCAAACAAACAAACAAACGTATTGACCGGTAACTATCAAACAAACAAACAAACGTATTGACCGGTAACTATCAAACAAACAAACAAACAAACGTATTGACCGGTAACTATCAAACAAACAAACAAACGTATTGACCGGTAACTATCAAACAAACAAACAAACGTATTGACCGGTAACTATCAAACAAACAAACAAACGTATTGACCGGTAACTATCAAACAAACAAACAAACAAACGTATTGACCGGTAACTATCAAACAAACAAACAAACGTATTGACCGGTAACTATCAAACGACACTAAAAATACTGCCAACAGACAAAACGGAAAATTATGTAATGTATTCTGGAATTAATTAATCTTTTCATGCATTAACTGCGATAGATCTGATTAGCATGTTACAACCTGGGTTATTATAGACGTACCACACATATACTGTTGTGTTGATTACTAATTTACTATAAGCTAATTCAACAAGTGATAATTGCGTGGTTTATCATTAGACAATTCAGTAAGAGCTGTTAAATTTTTTTTAAATTAAATTAAAAAAATTTCATCAGAGCTATAATGAAGACAAGGGAGCTTATAGAGGGCCCATTGATAGAAATGGGGATGAAACTGAAGGGACAAAAGAAGGATAAATTACCAGGCATCTCCATGGGAAATGATTTCATTAAGCTGTTATCTTTACAACGATAAACAAAACAAATGGCCTGTATTAAAGCCGTTACCAACTAATTGTCGACATGTTGCTTCCCCGTCAGAGAAAATGGTGGCACGCACCACACTAACACGGACAACAACTATGACACCAACCACTGTGATAAAGCCTAATGCAGCGACAACAACAATGACAACAACCACAAACGCGGCAGAGAGAGAGTCAACTTGTTCCTGCCAACATGGAGGACAATGTGTCACAGTCTGTTCCTGTATCAAAGGCTACACGGGGGATCACTGCGAAGGTAGGCTACACGGGGAATCACTGCGAAGGTAGGCTACACGGGGGATCACTGCGAAGGTAGGCTACATGGGGATCACTGCGAAGGTAGGCTACACGGGGAATCACTGCGAAGGTAGGCTACACGGGGGATCACTGCGAAGGTAGGTTACATGGGGATCACTGCCAAGGTAGGCTACACGGGGAACACTGCGAAGGTAGGCTACACAAGGATCATTGCAAAGGTAGGCTACATGGGTATCATTGCAAAGGTAGGCTACACGGGGGATCACTGTGAAGGTAGGCTACACAGGATCATTGCAAAGGTAGGCTACATGGGTATCATTGCAAAGGTAGGCTACACGGGGATCATTGCAAATGTAGGCTACACGGGGATCACTGCAAAGGTAGTCTACACGAGGAATCAATGCGAAAGTAGGCTACACAAGGGATAACTGCAAAGTTAGGCTATGCGAGGGATCACTGAGAAGGTAGGCTACACAGGGATCACTGTGAAACTAGGCTACACGGGGATCACTGTGAAGGTAGGCTACACGAGGGATCATTGCGAAGGTAGGCTACACAAGGGATCATTGCGAAGGTAGGCTAAACAAGGGATCATTGCGAAGGTAGGCTACACAAGGGATCATTGCGAAGGTAGGCTAAACAAGGGATCATTGCGAAGGTAGGCTACACGGGATCACTGCTAAGTTAGGCTACACCAGGGATCACTGAGAAGGTGGGTTACATGGATCAATGCGAAGGTAGGCTATACGGGGGGTCACTGCAAAGGTAGGCTACACGGGGGATCACTGCGAAGGTAGGCTGTCGAACGACCAGCAGTGGCATAAACACGTCATCTCCATTTGATACCCAGTTGAGTCCACAGTTTTTCATTTGAAGCAATAATAATAATAATAATTTTATTGTTGTCATTGTTTATATCTATTATGACATGACGATCGTCATTTTAATTGACGCTGTTGTTATTGTTGTTGTTGTTTACCTTTCTCCTCTTCCTCCTTCTCCTCCCCCACCTCCTCCTTCTCATCATCATCATCATCGTCATCTTGTCGTTTACAGTAATCGTTGACAAGTCGACAGCTGACAGCAGCAGCAACAGCAACAGCAACAGCAGCAGCAACAACAAAGACACCACGATCCTCATCATCCTGGCAGTCATCATCGTCGTCCTTGTGATCATCACCGCCGTCGTGTGGAGACAGATCATCATTTTACTTCCAGGCTGATAGCACACAAATGCAACAATTGTGTCGCTAGCCTAATTATATGGGGAGACATTGATATATTAAGATAGCCGTAATATAGCCTTCACAAGAAAAATTACTGCCGATTTTACTCCTGTTTCCAGGATGCCTGACCTTTGTGGATGTATCATTTGGTTTTTATATCATTATTGTTATACTTACTGCAACGGTTATCATATTAAAGAAATATTTGCACACACAGTGACTTACTTTTAAATGGTAAGAACTTCCAGGCCGTTTGTGTGGTCCTTCACTAGTCGGTAGGTTTAGACGAGGGTTTCTTCGGTGTTTTGTTCTTAACTAGTCGGTAGGTTTAGACGAGGGTTTCTTCAATGTTTTGTCCTTCACTACTCGGAAGGTTTAGACGAGGGTTTCTTCGGTATTTTGTCCTTCACTAGTCAGTAGGTTTAGACGAGGGTTTCTTCGGTGTTTTGTCCTTCACTACTCGGAAGGTTTAGACGAGGGTTTCTTCGGTATTTTGTCCTTCACTAGTCAGTAGGTTTAGACGAGGGTTTCTTCGGTGTTTTGTCCTTCACTACTCGGAAGGTTTAGACGAGGGTTTCTTCGGTATTTTGTCCTTCACTAGTCGGTAGGTTTAGACGAGGGTTTCTTCGATGTTTTATCCTTCACTAGTTGATAGGTTTAGACGAGGGTTTCTTCGGTGTTTTGTCCTTCACTAGTCAGTAGGTTTAGACGAGGGTTTCGTCGGTGTTTTGCGCCATATTTAAGTATGAAGGAAATCCCTGAACCTGCAAAACATTTTTATTCTGAAATATGATGTGTCATAACTGTCATTTTAGACAACCAACTATATTAATGACACAGAGATAAAGTTTACTGGTATTTAAAAAAAACACTTCACACATATAAAAAGTTATGATTAAAGAAGTTAAATAAGTACAACTTGTCATGCAATTACAAAACAACACAAACATTACCGCAGTGGCTGCTAGCACATTTCTGTAGCGCAGAGCAAACATATACACATGGATACAGACGCGGATCTAAGGGGGTTGTATGCAAGTCCCCCCCGTCCTCCGTTTTGTCCCAGAATGAAGTTTTTAAAACAGAACAAATCACAGCTTCCAGGGCACGCAGCAGAGCTATGAGCCCCTTTGACAAAATCTTAAACCCGCCACCGGAGAGATGTAATATAGCTGCGATATTAGTTTTTGATTGGATACCACGTGTCCTTTACAATGTCATCCACAAAATCCCTGGCGTCTATGTGGAATGTATCCCGAACCGTCTTACCCACAAGCAGCTCTAAACACAAACCAGGGCTGTCTGGTTACCATTACGATTTAATGGCTGTCTATCTTCAGAATCGCCAGGCACTGGTGTAGTCGCCCGTGACGTCAGCGCCAGCTCATAAAAGCAGCTATCTGGCGCTGTAACCAAATGATACGACCATTATTACCTTACATCCATTTAGATATAACGCGACGTCGAGTATGATTCATAACAGAACCTGACAACGCGGGTATCAGAAACAGAACGGAAAACAGACGCTGTCTTACATAACAGCAGACCAGGTAGGGCTGGGGTTTATCTCAAACGTGCAGCGAAACGTGTTTATGGTGGCCAAGAATTGAGACTAAGAAAACGTTCTTTGTGCAAAAGTAATCGTGAACAGAAGCCGTAATCGTAAGTAAACGTATTCCGGACTTCAAATATTATATACAATTGTTTATTGACATAACTTTTGATGTTATTGTAGATTGTACTGTATAATTTACAGTATGTAAATATATTTATTGTTATGCATGATATGTTTTGCTATACAATCAGACGACACAGGTAACTTCAGTCGTAACGTGCTGTGCCATCTCGTGTTAGGTCTACAGACAAAGTTAGACGACGTACAGCCCTAGCATCTCGTGTTAAGTCTACAGACAAAGTTAGACGACGTACAGCCCTAGCATCTCGTGTTAGGTCTACAGACAAAGTTAGACGACGTACAGCCCTAACATCTCGTGTTAGGTCTACAGACAAAGTTAGACGACGTACAGCCCTAGCATCTCGTGTTAGGTCTACAGACAAAGTTAGACGACGTACAGCCCTAGCATCTCGTGTTAGGTCTACAGACAAAGTTAGACGACGTACAGCCCTAACATCTCGTGTTAGGTGTACAGACAAAGTTAGACGACGTACAGCCCTAGCATCTCGTGTTAGGTCTACAGACAAAGTTAGACGACGTACAGCCCTAGCATCTCGTGTTAGGTCTACAGACAAAGTTAGACGACGTACAGCCCTAACATCTCGTGTTAGGTCTACAGACAAAGTTAGACGACGTACAGCCCTAGCATCTCGTGTTAGGTCTACAGACAAAGTTAGACGACGTACAGCCCTAACATCTCGTGTTAGGTGTACAGACAAAGTTAGACGACGTACAGCCCTAGCATCTCGTGTTAGGTCTACAGACAAAGTTAGACGACGTACAGCCCTAACATCTCGTGTTAGGTGTACAGACAAAGTTAGACGACGTACAGCCCTAGCATCTCGTGTTAGGTCTACAGACAAAGTTAGACGACGTACAGCCCTAACATCTCGTGTTAGGTCTACAGACAAAGTTAGACGACGTACAGCCCTAGCATCTCGTGTTAGGTCTACAGACAAAGTTAGACGACGTACAGCCCTAGCATCTCGTGTTAGGTCTACAGACAAAGTTAGACGACGTACAGCCCTAGCATCTCGTGTTAGGTCTACAGACAAAGTTAGACGACGTACAGCCCTAGCATCTCGTGTTAGGTCTACAGACAAAGTTAGACGACGTACAGCCCTAACATCTCGTGTTAGGTCTACAGACAAAGTTAGACGACGTACAGCCCTAGCATCTCGTGTTAGGTCTACAGACAAAGTTAGACGACGTACAGCCCTAGCATCTCGTGTTAGGTCTACAGACAAAGTTAGATGACGTACAGCCCTAACATCTCGTGTTAGGTCTACAGACAAAGTTAGACGACGTACAGCCCTAGCATCTCGTGTTAGGTCTACAGACAAAGTTAGACGACGTACAGCCCTAGCATCTCGTGTTAGGTCTACAGACAAAGTTAGACGACGTACAGCCCTAGCATCTCGTGTTAGGTCTACAGACAAAGTTAGATGACGTACAGCCCTAGCATCTCGTGTTAGGTCTACAGACAAAGTTAGACGACGTACAGCCCTAGCATCTCGTGTTAGGTCTACAGACAAAGTTAGATGACGTACAGCCCTAGCATCTCGTGTTAGGTCTACAGACAAAGTTAGACGACGTACAGTCCTAGCATCTCGTGTTAGGTCTACATAGACAGTTAGACGACGTACAGTCCTAGCATCTCGTGTTAGGTCTACAGACAAAGTTAGACGACGTACAGCCTTAGCATCTCGTGTTAGGTCTACAGACAAAGTTAGACGACGTACAGCCCTAGTATCTCGTGTTAGGTCTACAGACAAAGTTAGACGACGTACAGCCCTAGCATCTCGTGTTAGGTCTACAGACAAAGTTAGACGACGTACAGCCTTAACATCTCGTGTTAGGTCTACAGACAAAGTTAGACGACGTACAGCCTTAGCATCTCGTGTTAGGTCTACAGACAAAGTTAGACGACGTACAGCCTTAGCATCTCGTGTTAGGTCTACAGACAAAGTTAGACGACGTACAGCCTTAACATCTCGTGTTAGGTCTACAGACAAAGTTAGACGACGTACAGCCTTAGCATCTCGTGTTAGGTCTACAGACAAAGTTAGACGACGTACAGCCTTAGCATCTCGTGTTAGGTCTACAGACAAAGTTAGACGACGTACAGTCCTAGCATCTCGTGTTAGGTCTACAGACAAAGTTAGACGACGTACAGCCCTAACATCTCGTGTTAGGTCTACAGACAAAGTTAGACGACGTACAGCCCTAGCATCTCGTGTTAGGTCTACAGACAAAGTTAGACGACGTACAGCCCTAGCATCTCGTGTTAGGTCTACAGACAAAGTTAGACGACGTACAGCCTTAGCATCTCGTGTTAGGTCTACAGACAAAGTTAGACGACGTACAGTCCTAGCATCTCGTGTTAGGTCTACAGACAAAGTTAGACGACGTACAGCCCTAACATCTCGTGTTAGGTCTACAGACAAAGTTAGACGACGTACAGCCCTAGCATCTCGTGTTAGGTCTACAGACAAAGTTAGACGACGTACAGCCCTAGCATCTCGTGTTAGGTCTACAGACAAAGTTAGACGACGTACAGCCTTAGCATCTCGTGTTAGGTCTACAGACAAAGTTAGACGACGTACAGCCCTAGTATCTCGTGTTAGGTCTACAGACAAAGTTAGACGACGTACAGCCCTAGTATCTCGTGTTAGGTCTACAGACAAAGTTAGACGACGTACAGCCCTAGCATCTCGTGTTAGGTCTACAGACAAAGTTAGACGACGTACAGCCCTAGTATCTCGTGTTAGGTCTACAGACAAAGTTAGACGACGTACAGCCCTAGCATCTCGTGTTAGGTCTACAGACAAAGTTAGACGACGTACAGCCCTAGCATCTCGTGTTAGGTCTACAGACAAAGTTAGACGACGTACAGCCCTAGCATCTCGTGTTAGGTCTACAGACAAAGTTAGACGACGTACAGCCCTAGCATCTCGTGTTAGGTCTACAGACAAAGTTAGACGACGTACAGCCCTAGCATCTCGTGTTAGGTCTACAGACAAAGTTAGACGACGTACAGCCCTAGCATCTCGTGTTAGGTCTACAGACAAAGTTAGACGACGTACAGCCCTAGCATCTCGTGTTAGGTCTACAGACAAAGTTAGACGACGTACAGCCCTAGCATCTCGTGTTAGGTCTACAGACAAAGTTAGACGACGTACAGCCCTAGTATCTCGTGTTAGGTCTACAGACAAAGTTAGATGACGTACAGCCCTAGTATCTCGTGTTAGGTCTACAGACAAAGTTAGACGACGTACAGCCCTAGCATCTCGTGTTAGGTCTACAGACAAAGTTAGATGACGTACAGCCCTAGTATCTCGTGTTAGGTCTACAGACAAAGTTAGACGACGTACAGCCCTAGTATCTCGTGTTAGGTCTACAGACAAAGTTAGACGACGTACAGCCCTAACATCTCGCGTTAGGTCTACAGACAAAGTTAGACGACGTACAGCCCTAACATCTCGCGTTAGGTCTACAGACAAAGTTAGACGACGTACAGCCCTAGCATCTCGTGTTAGGTCTACAGACAAAGTTAGAAGACGTACAGCCCTAGCATCTCGTGTTAGGTCTACAGACAAAGTTAGACGACGTACAGCCCTAGCATCTCGTGTTAGGTCTACAGACAAAGTTAGACGACGTACAGCCCTAGCATCTCGTGTTAGGTCTACAGACACAGTTAGACGACGTACAGCCCTAACATCTCGTGTTAGGTCTACAGACAAAGTTAGACGACGTACAGCCCTAACATCTCGTGTTAGGTCTACAGACAAAGTTAGACGACGTACAGACCTAGCATCTCGTGTTAGGTCTACAGACAAAGTTAGACGACGTACAGCCCTAACATCTCGCGTTAGGTCTACAGACAAAGTTAGACGACGTACAGCCCTAGTATCTCGTGTTAGGTCTACAGACAAAGTTAGACGACGTACAGCCCTAGCATCTCGTGTTAGGTCTACAGACACAGTTAGACGACGTACAGCCCTAGCATCTCGTGTTAGGTCTACAGACAAAGTTAGACGACGTACAGCCCTAGCATCTCGTGTTAGGTCTACAGTCACAGTTAGACGACGTACAGCCCTAACATCTCGTGTTAGGTCTACAGACAAAGTTAGACGACGTACAGCCCTAGCATCATCACCCTTTGGTAGACTCAGAGACGGCATATATTTATTTTTAATAGAGGCTTCTCAACAATACTGAAAGCCCGATTAGATGGGGCCCTTTTATTGCCAGTGACAATCTATAGTTCGGAGACTTGAACCATGAAATAACAGGAGACACTAGCTTTTGAAGTTTTTCTAAGAGATAACATCGTTAACCAAGCATTCAGGCAACATTTTAAAGGAAAGCTGAAGAGAGGAAAATCACTAAAGAGGTGGAATGACCAGATCAGAAGTGATACTGGGTTCACGCTGTTGACAGCAGAGAGCTGGGGTGAAACCTCCCGGAGGAGTGCTGCCTCCCGGGGGACAGCGAGGGGTGCAACCTCCCGGAGAACAGCGAGGGGTGCAACCTCCCGGAGAACAGCGAGGGGTGCAACCTCCCGGAGGAAAGCGAGGGGTGCAGCCTCCCGGAGGACAGCGAGGGGTGCAGCCTCCCGGAGGACATCGATGGGTCAATGTGGCCTCTGCGTTTAAGTCAAGAAAACATAAACGCGGTGTCAGCAAACACAGCACACAATGTAACGTATAACGTCAGCAGTTCTTGAAGTGTGTAAAATCGAGCACCCGTTTAATAATAGGGGTACTAATAACACTTACATAGCGCCTAAATCCTCAGGGATCCGAGTTCAAAGGCGCAATTAACCAGAAGTGATATGCATAATATATTGAACACGCGCAAGTCATCATCAGAGCGACGGACCGGCGAGGATTTGGGGTAACTCAATTTCCAAAAAAATACGTCCTGGTGTTTTCTTTCGGAAGATAGCTACAGTTTCAGATGATCGTAGGGTGACGGGGACATCGTCCATGCATGTTGGACCCAACTACAGCGAAAACGCGCTTGCCCAGTTTGAGCTTATTTTTAGGAACAAAAGGTAGTTGTAATATATATATATATATATATATATATATATATATATATATATATATATATATATATATATATATATATATATATATATATATATATATATATATATATATATATATATATATATATATATATATATATATATATATATATATATATATATATATATATATATATATATATATATGTATATATATATATATATGTATATTGTTGAGAAATTATATTCCTCTGTACACAAGCAAACCTTGAATTGCAAAATGACAGTTGGTCGTCTTGAATCGTCCATATTGTCATTCGACACCTTGATTAAATACAAAATTGGATCAAACACTAAGCGGAAATTTCGAAAAGATGCACGTCGGGAGATGTTGAATATTCGAAATCCGAACGTAAAGGATTGATTGTGTAAGCATCCCCATTTAAATTATCGTAAATATCATTTAGATTGTTTATAAAACGAAGTGTACGCTCAGAATTCAGCAATGTGCACCATTTCTGGTGTGCGTTATGAACAATGTCCCGTGCATTTGGAGCAAATGTCTTCTCTACCAACTTAGCCAAACTCTGTTGGCCAAACCAGGACCCACCCATCTCGGACCTAACATATGGAACACGCACGCACGCACACCCACATAAACTTATACATACGTGTATTTGTGTAACCGTGTGTTTGTGCTAAACAGGTCTCCACATGTGGAACGTTTATGTATGGCTATTCTAACTAGAAATCTAAGTAATAAAACCACTAAAAGTGCCCTTTCTGGACTTCGCCCAGGGCACATTCAATACACGACGCACTCGGAACTGTGACCGCCGGTGAGTCACACACACTGACTAATAAAGATTAAACACAAAGGCAAAATGCCACGGTTGACGGCGCTCGCTGTCGGTGTACATCGCGTGACGCTCAACTTGCTTCGTGTTCGTCGTTCTTTACGGTTTGACACACCCGAGGCGGCGCCCGCCAGGAGCTAGTGGGTGTGTGTGTGTGTGTGTGTGTGTGTGTGTGTGTGTGTGTGTGTGTGTGTGTGTGTGTGTGTGTGTGTGTGTGTGTGTGTGTGTGTGTGTGTGTGTGTGTGTGTGTGTGTGTGTGTGTGTGTGTGTGTGTGTGTGTGTGTGTGTGTGTGTGTGTGTGTGTGTGTGTGTGTGTGTGTGTGTGTGTGTGTGTGTGTGTGTGTGTGTGTGTGTGTGTGTGTGTGTGTGTGTGTGTGTGTGTGTGTGTGTGTGTGTGTGTGTGTGTGTGTGTGTGTGTGTGTGTGTGTGTGTGTGTGTGTGTGTGTGTGTGTGTGTGTGTGTGTGTGTGTGTGTGTGTGTGTGTGTGTGTGTGTGTGTGTGTGTGTGTGCACAGACTGGTGCTACCAGGCGCACTGTATATTCATATTATGTGACACAAACCAGGCCCGTCATCGTAGTTTTTAAAAGGGTCGTTCGGGATTATACAATCTGCCAGGGATTTCTGGGATGATGTCTGATAAAATGGTACAGTTAAACAAATCCCCCAACGCGGACGGGCATGCAAACTAAGGCACTCACTATCCACAATAGTGGACACTTTTAAAAATGGTTACATTATGCTCATGTGTGGCCGAACATCTTGATATATGCCCCTGTAAGTGTTCTGTAAACACAACTCTTTATGGTGAAAGGTAGTTAAAATATGCAGATATCGTGAACCTAAACAACGTCTCCTACACCAGAACAAGCAGAAACTGCGTTACCCGGTAGATCTAAACGTGCAAAGGTCGTCATGCACGAACTAACGACCTCATTAGCCGTTGTGGCCGGCACGGCGCTGTTTCCGGTCGCATTACAAGTCGCTCACAACACACCGCTGATCACGACGAGCGGTAGCGTCACGGATGGCTGGCGTCACGGGTGGCTGATCAAGTCGGTCAGAGGTGCGACGACGCACAGATACGCAACATTCATTCGCGTATAACACAGCCGGACTCCACTCGACAAGCCGCGCCCTAACAGTCCTCAGATTGGGATTTACGCGGGGATATACAACGTATTTACGTCAGTGAAGAGACCATTTTCGAGGATCTTTTTGTACGGACGTTGACCGGGCATCGATCGAGTTTCAAGCAGATCATAGCAAGTTTAGACGTCACGTTTAGCAGGTACGTTGTAGGAAACGCTGCACCGGGCAGGTTGCTTCACAATTGCATTGCCGTGATGTGTGCAACTTATGTAAATAACATGGGCGTAAAACTGCCTACTTTATGTCGCGCTGCCGTCAATATCAGCTGGTACTATCGTCTGAGTTACCCAGATGTGTGTGTTTGGCATACACAGACACCTTTATGTATCCGCAAGTACTGTTTACCTAACAGTATACATTATTCATTAGGGAGTTGTCTGAAATGGACTATGTAGGTCAACTTCTGTATCGTGACTCTGAGGGTGCCACCTTAATGACATTCTGTTGATTTTGGGCTGATCTTCCTAACTGGGCAGCGACTGTATCGTCACGTCTGTCCAACTAATGGTAATGCGTTTAACCACTTATATTCTTCAATCATTCGCAGGTATATCAACAACTTCAAACAATAAGCATTTAACCAAGTACGTTTAACCAAGTACATTTAACCAGGTACTCAGCAACCAGGAATACCAACTTAATAGCTACTAGCTGCGTCAAAGCTATGCTCCAAATTTCTTCTTGTTTGGGTCTTAAAAAGCGTCGAAAATATTGTTTCAGATAATCTGAATTTCTGGTCTAAGTATAAATTATGTACAACGAATAGGAAATCTTGGCCCAGTATTCACGCATGACTGACTCTCGTGACTATAACAAGGACACCATGCTACTTGAGCAGTCTAAATACCGACATATATTTATAATCAGGATTGAGAAAATATAATAAATTACAAAACGAAAATCCCACACGTATTCAGCGTTTCACTGAGTGAGTCATCATTCACTACACGAGGAAGTAGCTGGAGGGAGGAGCGGCGGCGGCGGCGGCGGCGGCGGCGGCGGCGAGTACTTGAATGCTCGATTGAAACAGTATTGTTAAAGTGATGACGCACACACATGACTGCGAGTTTCCTTTTTGGTTCAACACATGAATCTTGTTTGTGTGTAATTGCATCCGTGTTCAGGATTTATTCTAATATCCTAATTCACGATGCATATGCCTTCAATAGGGATCTAATTCGTTGACATATAAACTACCAAATTTGGATTAAACTAAAATTTTACAAAAGACACAAAATACGTGTATAACACGTGAAGCTGCATTTTTTCTTTCTAATTCTTTATACGCGGTATTCTCGTCGAGCATTGACCAGGTTTATGTTCGGGGCTGAGGAATGTATATAGGTTAGGAGACAGAGATAGACAGAGAGAGAGAGAGAGAGAGACAAACATTTGCTCAGGGCTGGGGAGTGTATCAGTGGGACGAGAGGCAAAATGTGTATATGTGAGATAAACTACACACACGCGACATATTCTGACCATCACGGACCCGAACCAGCGCTACACCACCCGTTGCCACGAACCAGCGCTACACCACCCGCTGCCACGAACCAGCACTACATCACCCGCTGCCACGAACCAGCGCTACACCACCCGCTGCCACGAACCAGCGCTACACCACCCGCTGCCACGAACCAGCGCTACACCACCCGCTGCCACGAACCAGCGCTACACCACCCGCTGCCACGAACCAGCGCTACACCACCCGCTGTCACGAACCAGCGCTACATCACCCGCTGCCACGAACCTGCCACGAACCAGCGCTACACCACCCGCTGCCACGAACCAGCGCTACATCACCCGCTGCCACGAACCAGCGCTACACCACCCGCTGCCACGAACCAGCGCTACACCACCCGCTGCCACGCAGCAGTGATCACGGCTCGAAAATACTGTAGCCTTATTTATATGTAGCTAACATAGAGTTGTGAGCTCAAATGGGAGAATAAGAAGACAATAGAGAGACCCCATTGAGGTATTTGTGGCATATACTGCAGACAAGAAAAGCAGTAAAATAATGTCAAAAAGGGATAGTCCAACTAAGATGGTAGATATACTGCTAGACAACTCTAATATATAAGTTTGTTGTAGAAATTGACACGACAGTAGTCAGTGTGAGTAAGTGGGTGCGCAAACAAGAGTATTTGTGGACAGTCACCTTGAGTCACCAACCTCAAGTAAACTCTGTGGGTAAAAAATCGACGCGTAGAATAGTACCACAAGTCGCCACATTGGTTACTTGTGACGATGTCGTCACTGTAGCGTGCAGTGTGGCATTCAGTCTGTGTCACAAGTTATCGGCGATGCGATCATGCGTGAACAGGGTTTGACAGTGAAATGCGCCAGACACGCATGGAATGTGAACAACAACAATGTCCTATGGGTTCTACACTGATACTGATCTCCCTGGAACATGGCTAAATTGAACACACACACGGGCACAATATAATGTATATACGTCAACACCGTTTGTCGTGGTGCTACGTGAGTCACATATACACAACAACTCCTTGTTTAATTAAGTCTCCTCTTCGCTGCCTGTAGCAGCTATGACTGTTTCATCAACACGTAAGTCTGGTTGCAAATGATCCGGCAACGTTTCACAATTGTCGATCCACATTTCCACCAGCTGTTCTTGTACTGGAAACTTAGTAATTGAGAAATATACCTCTCTCTCTCTCTCTCTCTCTCTCTCTCTCTCTCTCTCTCTCTCTCTCTCTCTCTCTCTCTCTCTCTCTCTCTCTCTCTCTCTCTCTCTCTCTCTCTCTCTCTCTCTCTCTCTCTCTCTCTCTCTCTCTCTCTCTCTCTCTCTCTCTCTCGTGGCAACATTAATAAGTTATAATATTACACTACCTTGCTAACATCTTGGCTTCCTAGTTAACTAGGTACTTTCGCTACTCATTTTCTTGTGATTTTATATAAATACATCGGCTCTCCAGTGTTTCAATGTAATGCTCTGGAACATAACTATATTCCTGAAACACTATACTAAATTATTCTAATTCAAAGCTCTTTATTGCAGACTCACCTACACACTCACGCATAGAAGTCCATAGAGAAAAAGCATAACTCCTAAAAGTCAATGTGTACCATCTTCAACCAACACGATCTAAGTACAGACTAGCAGCATAGCCATAATACTATCATTGTCAGAGCTATCTTATTTACACATGAATTTATAAATAAGGTTCACCACATCAATTAATATTAGTCTCACGTTTTATCTTACAGATCGCGAAGACGCGATGACGAATACAAACATGTTTGTGGTTTGGAACATCGTCATTTTCGCGAGTTTCGTAAGTAACCTCTTGTCTACCATTCATTGCTATTGACAATATTGGCGGGTGCAAACTCACAGTGGAATTTAACATATTAGCAGGGCGCGGGACTGGTTTCAACCCTTCGGAAGTCCATATATATTTTACTATGCACTTGACCATAGTGCAGGCCCGTAGCCGGGGGGGGGGGTGAGAGGTTCACATATGAAAAAGCGTGAAACTCCAATTATATGAAAAAAATTATATTAATTTCTTAATAGTATGAAAATAATAATACTATTTTCATAGTATTGGTGTTTTCATGCTTTTTAAGGGGGTTCACGCTTTGGAGGGGAGTTTTCATGCTTTTGAGAAGGAGGTTCACGCATTTGAGAAGGAGGTTAACTTTTTGGAAAAGGGGGGTTCAAATTTATGAAAATTACTGAATAATATTGGAGGAGGGATTCGCACTTTTGAGAAGCGGGTTCACATTTCTGAAAGGGTGGTTCACATTTATTAAAACATTATAATATTATCTTCATATTATTGGGGTATTCATACTTTTAGAGGTGGGTTCCAGTCAAATAATTAAATATTGAGAAGCGGGTTAATTTTTTGGGGCAAAAGGAGTTCACGTTTATGAAAAAATACAAAATAATATTGAGGGAGGGATTCACGCTTTTGAGAAGCGGGTTCACATTTTTTAAAAAGGCGGTTGACATTTATTAAAAAATTATAATATTATTGGGGGGTTCACGCTTGCAGAGGTGGGTTCCAATTAAATAATTATATGTTATGCAACTATCTGATTTGCATGAAACGGAATCTTATTCCAACTATAAATGTGTTGTTAAGTCACCTGCCAGAAAGCAGAGTTAGCAAGCCAATTACTGTCTTTGTTGTGGTGGCCTGTTATGTGGCCTCCACACATTCATAACACACACACGACGCATAGGGCAGACGAATGTGTGTGTACACAGCAAGACATGAAACAACATTTTGTACAGCTAGCTTTCTTTAATTGATACTGGTCTAAACTTGCAGAATGATCTGTTGCTCATTCACAGCTCAGGACATTTATTTGTTTTGGCCAGTTTTAGTCTTCTTTGATTAATTACAATGGGATTACTAGTGTCATTCACCCTCTTACTGCTGCAACACAACGTCAGCGGCACCCATTTGCTCTGGTGATTCCTTACTCTAATAACCACCATTCAGGTAGCATTATGTGCCCCTCAATCTCCCTCTTACTCTGCACAAAGGCTTGTATAATTTCTGGGAATGATCACACTCGATCTTAACATTTGAATGCGCTTATCGGACATCAATTTAGACTTCGACATGTCTGTGCTTTTCATAATTGTATAACCCATGTGAACTTGTAGCATCCCATGGAGTCTGTTTGGAAAAATAGGACCCCCGTGTAAACGTGTGGCGCCCCCTTGAGTCTATTAAGAAAATATGGCTCTGCATGAACTTGTGGCGCCCCTGGAGTCTGTTTTGTGCAAAATGAACCCCCCTTGTGAAAAAGCTGTCCATGGGCCTGATAGTGGCATATCGATTTAATATTTGAATGTGCAAAAATGACTGGAATTCGTGTTTTATTATTACGAATATTATTATTGTCAGTTTTGGAAGAAAACCAAGCACATTCCTTTAGCTACTGAAACAAGAACCCTTCCTACTGCACTGTAGAATCTTAGAACAAAGGTTCCTAAAGACGGAAATCGTTTCCCAGAATAACCTCGTAGTGCATAATGTTTTTCGACTAATGGCTAACTTTAACGTGGAGTTTGTGTTTTAATATAGTTAACACGTACCTTTTTGTGTTTCAGGTTCAGCTCACCACCACACTAAGTACGTATTCATCCGTTGTTACTTGCACTGCTATATCATTGTAGTGTACTGATTGTAGTGTACTGATTGTAGTGTACTGATTGTAGTGTACTGATTGTAGTGTACTGATTGTAGTGTACTGATTGTAGTGTACTGATTGTAGTGTACTGATTGTAGTGTACTGATTGTAGTGTACTGATTGTAGTGTACTGATTGTAGTGTACTGATTGTAGTGTACTGATTGTAGTGTACTGATTGTAGTGTACTAATTGTAGTGTACTGATTGTAGTG
The DNA here is from genome assembly GCA_963662155.1 of Lamellibrachia columna. Classification (NCBI taxonomy): domain Eukaryota; kingdom Metazoa; phylum Annelida; class Polychaeta; order Sabellida; family Siboglinidae; genus Lamellibrachia; species Lamellibrachia columna. Next base: position 28,075,815 of record OY759265.1, read on the forward strand.
TACTGATTGTAGTGTACTGATTGTAGTGTACTGATTGTAGTGTACTGATTGTAGTGTACTGATTGTAGTGTACTGATTGTAGTGTACTGATTGTAGTGTACTGATTGTAGTGTACTGATTGTAGTGTACTGATTGTAGTGTACTGATTGTAGTGTACTGATTGTAGTGTACTGATTGTAGTGTACTGATTGTAGTGTACTGATTGTAGTGTACTGATTGTAGTGTACTGATTGTAGTGTACTGATTGTAGTGTACTGATTGTAGTGTACTGATTGTAGTGTACTGATTGTAGTGTACTGATTGTAGTGTACTGATTGTAGTGTACTGATTGTAGTGTACTGATTGTAGTGTACTGATTGTAGTGTACTGATTGTAGTGTACTGATTGTAGTGTACTGATTGTAGTGTACTGATTGTAGTGTACTGATTGTAGTGTACTGATTGTAGTGTACTGATTGTAGTGTACTGATTGTAGTGTACTGATTGTAGTGTACTGATTGTAGTGTACTGATTGTAGTGTACTGATTGTAGTGTACTGATTGTAGTGTACTGATTGTAGTGTACTGATTGTAGTGTACTGATTGTAGTGTACTGATTGTAGTGTACTGATTGTAGTGTACTGATTGTAGTGTACTGATTGTAGTGTACTGATTGTAGTGTACTGATTGTAGTGTACTGATTGTAGTGTACTGATTGTAGTGTACTAATTGTAGTGTACTAATTGTAGTGTACTGATTGTAGTGTACTGATTGTAGTGTACTGATTGTAGTGTACTGATTGTAGTGTACTGATTGTAGTGTACTAATTGTAGTGTACTAATTGTAGTGTACTGATTGTAGTGTACTGATTGTAGTGTACTGATTGTAGTGTACTGATTGTAGTGTACTAATTGTAGTGTACTAATTGTAGTGTACTAATTGTAGTGTACTGATTGTAGTGTACTGATTGTAGTGTACTGATTGTAGTGTACTGATTGTAGTGTACTGATTGTAGTGTACTGATTGTAGTGTACTGATTGTAGTGTACTGATTGTAGTGTACTGATTGTAGTGTACTGATTGTAGTGTACTGATTGTAGTGTACTGATTGTAGTGTACTGATTGTAGTGTACTGATTGTAGTGTACTGATTGTAGTGTACTGATTGTAGTGTACTGATTGTAGTGTACTAATTGTAGTGTACTAATTGTAGTGTACTAATTGTAGTGTACTAATTGTAGTGTACTGATTGTAGTGTACTGATTGTAGTGTACTGATTGTAGTGTACTGATTGTAGTGTACTAATTGTAGTGTACTAATTGTAGTGTACTAATTGTAGTGTACTGATTGTAGTGTACTGATTGTAGTGTACTGATTGTAGTGTACTACAGACAGTAATTCAACAATTGCATTTTGGTTTATTGCAGTCGTTGCAAGAAAACAGCCCAGAATATTCAGAATATAATTTGTTTAAATAAGATTAAGTATCGGAAATACATGAGTAACTCTGTGAAAAAAAGATAACAAATAGCATACACACGGACGCACACACGGACGTACACACGGACGTACGCTTGCACGCGCGCGACTTTTGTTTACTTCAACAATTACACTGTTGTTTAAGGCACGAAGTTCCCAGCTAATTGGCAATCTGACAACGCCCGTTGGTTTTCCGAGTACGACAAGGCTAGTGGCGACGTATGGTCGTACACATTCAACGACGTAGACATCACAATGAAACCGGAAGGGGGCGGCCCCACCCCGCCTGTTCGTGAGTATGCTAAAGTTGCACGCGATAAAGTAGACAGAATTTGTACACGTATACGCGGACACAACACCGGTCTAGGGCGATTCCGGATATTGACGCATACTTGCATAACATTTAAATTCCCTACCTGTCGACCATCCGTATTATTTCTCAGTTTGGTGATATTTGGTTTAATCGTTGATACACCATATACAATATTAGCATTATACTTTTGCAACATATATGACGTACGTTGACATTGCAGTAACCTTTTATGTATTCTACTTTGTGACAAGAATGCAATTCACATGTTGTAATCAAATCATGATATTCTTGTGTTGCAGAATATACATGTGTCGACAGTGTTGAGAATGAACCGTATTTTTACTATGTGCGAAAGATTGGGTCGACTTTCGAGTGTGTGCAGACTGCGTCAACGATTGGAGCCATACTGCAGCGGACTAAAACTATTGGTGAGCACCGCTGTCAGATGTTGCCTTTGTTTGTGGGTGGCGTACATCCACCAGTGATACTTAGTTGCAGTGATGTTTTGAGTGTATTTGTTTGAAGGGTTTATCTATTTTAAACGCATTGCTTGCATAATTTTATTCATATTATACGAACCAGAATTGTTTCGATTTCTCAATTAAGTTGTATTACCAATCCGTTTTTTCAGCAACTGTTACGGATTCCGCCAACATTTGCCCGTCTGCCATGAGCGCGACCACTTCAGGCACATGGCTCATCAAATGTAAGACACGCGTTTCTTGGTGCCCCTCCGCTGTAATATAATCCACCCCACGGCGATTTGCTTATGCAATTAACAATGTAGTTAGTTAGCTTAGCGCCATGAAAAAAATCGCATCAGATCGAGTCGTCTTATTTGGAATCTCCAACATAATCGGTTATATCGTTTAATATTTTATATACGATATATGACAAAATATACACCTGCGTTTTTACGACCGATCAAACTAAAATTACTTAGTGATGTCACCGACACTGCCACCTACCGGGTTGTTTATTACTACCGGTACTCGCGATCGTTCGCTTGCATTTTAATATGTTGTCGACAGTGCTACTTACGCTAAAACAGGACATAGACACATTATAATTGAATATAAAAAAGCATGCATAAAATAAACGTAGTTTATGTTACTCAAAGCCTAGATCACATTTTTAGAACTAACATTTTTAAAGAGATCTGGAAGATCTCCAAGCTTGCATGTTTAGACAATACAATATCCACACAGAAAAAATATCGCATGCAATCCCAATCTGGCACTGAAGTAACTGATTTAACAACTGCCCAAGTATAAACAAATCCAAACAGTTTCTTTGCTTAGTGACAACTCGTCCAAACGAAACATTTGGTTATGGAAATTAATCATAAAATAACAACTTGTGTGCCCATTGTTATGGTTAAAATACTAATCACCCCGGTATTTCTCTCTGCACGCAGTTCCGTTTGACAACAAGACGGTCGAAGCAAGTCCGTTTCGTACTAGTCCCTTCCAGACGACGTACTCGGAGTCAGCGGGGGACGTGAAGTGTAACGGAGACGATTCTTCCGTTACCGACGTCGCAGGGAACACACTCAAACTGAACACGTGTTTCTCAGGAGCCACATCATATGGTAGGTAATTGTTTGTGTGCGCATGTTGCAGTTTGTTTTATACGTTATGTTTTGTTGTCTAACGAAACCAGGATATTGTTTTCTATACAAATAGGGAGCATTGCACCACGGGCGTGTTTCGGCTGTGTGGGTATCACATACATTATGTGTGCGTGCGTGCGTGCGTGCGTGCGTGCGTGTGTTTTAGGCGGTATCTATAACTTTGCACTGATGCCTGAGGCTACGGAGCAGCAGCGCGAAACAGCGCGAGACAGCGCGAGACAGCCGCGTCTGCTTTAGATGCTAAACCCGCATCGTCGAACAATCATGTAAATCTTACTATAATGGAGCTGGAGTATGTATGTTGTGTTGCTCCATGACGCTTTGCACCTCGGGCGACAAACTTTCAGGGGTTCATTTACGACTTCACTCTGTAGTCGTAATATTTGTTGTTCTTGTTGTTGAAATTCCCGTGGGTTAGGGCCTCCGTCGGCATCACAAGTTGGGGTGGTACATGGAACAAGAAGCGGCTGCAGTGCGTGGTGAGGGATTTTGAACAGCCAACCAGCTATTGATATAGACGCTTAAGCGACTGTGTTCACATTAGTATTGACAAAAAGAAAGGTTTATCAATAACATCTGCTGCTTTAGACAATAATAATTTGTCTGAAGGTTTAAAGCAATGCATTCCATGTGTCGAATGTACCACGTGAGATTCTTTGCAGCAAAACCGTTAAAGACGACCTTGACGATCCTGGCGCACGTGACCGGAAGTATTCTCGACTCGGAAGATAACGGAGACATGTTGTTGCTGGGAGATTTCACTGCAACGCCTAATCGGTTCTATTGCGCGGTAAGTGGCACGTGACGTAGTTACGTAACTGTATTGTTAAACATTCCTTTGTTAAATACACCTTATTTTCGAATGAATACACCTTATTTTTGTGATTCCAGTTATTTCCGTGAAGTCCGCGGCAACGATTCTTTCTATTTGAAGTTGTAGTAATGCCGCAATTAAGCCGGTCGGTCGGTTTTTTGGCTGCATTTTTGGTACATCGCATGTACCGATAAATAATATACTCCTGTAAAAGAAATCTACGTGAAGCATTTGCATTACTCTGTCATGGCAGCCAACTTTAAAAAAGGCTGTCAAATCACAACATGCTTGGTTCAACTGCTTATAGGTGGGCTTCTAATCCATGCATAAAATTGATTTTGCTGCCTAGGCCTTTTCGGGATATAGAAATGTGTCAAGTCAAATTTTATTCTCTAATACCATACAATGGTGTATGAGATAAATATACGATACCCAGAGTACTTGCAAGTACTCATAACATTTAAAAATAATAACAACAGTCAGTGTTAGTTAAACTTACCAATTATTATTTTGATCAATTAGCAAATTCTTATTAGTTTATTTAAACTATGAATATTAAAAAACACAGAGCACTTGACAGAATTAGGGTGATTAATAAAATATCTTGTCAGAAATCTATTTCTTTGGTCTCTTAAAGTGTCACATTGAAATAATAGATGAAATTCATCCCCATTCTCATTTCTATTACTCAAAGTACAATACCTTACATTTCTATCAATATTGAACAGACTGCCTGTTTTAATAGGCAATTTTGTGTTACCCAGCCTAAGTTGAGTAAAAATAATTCTTAATCTCTCCAGTAACAATGTCAAGCATGGTTCAAACTCGAAACATTTATCATTGTGAAATACATTCGATGATCATGTTTGAATATATTCGTCATGAAGCGTGATTTTAAGACAATTATTTAGCCATTTATGATTGATGACATTAGGAAAGTGCCAAACGTTAGAAACACCACTTTCATACAAAATATTTTGAAAAGTTTTTATCCAAGGTGATTCATGTTTACTGTTATTATTTAAGTTGTTATTATCATGACAAAGTACAATTACTTTATGGCCGCCATCTTACATTTCAAGACGCCACATTACTTCCTGCGTTTGCTCATACTTCTTCTTCTAGACCACATCGAAAGCCTGCTTTTTTACAAGTAAACGCACATGTTCAGTGGCACGGCATTCAGTTTTGTATTTTTTTAATTACACAATAGATGACATCTTTAACTAAAGATGACCACTATCACCAGTCATATATCTTCTCTTACAAGCAAACTCAAATTCCATGTCCCCGAAGCCACTCCAATTCCAGATAGGGATGTGGCGCACTGGGTGCGTTATGCCAGCTTCGGTTCACGGGCGATTGTAAACCTTTTACGGAACGCTGCCATAATTGTATTCTTGCTTTCTGCAGCGTTACACGATAGATGGCACAACGATCAAGTTATCACTTGACATCTCAGATGAAAACGCAGCCAAATGTACCAAGTCACAAACGTCCACCTCCGCCGAAGCCGGCAAATTCGTTGCCTTCGTATTGACCGGTAACTATAAAAAAACTGCCAATAATAAAACTGGCAAATTATGTAATTTTCGTCTGGGAAATAATTTTCGCGTGGATACTGATTAGTTGTGATCGATTGTCACTTGAACGTATTTCAATAAGTAATCACTGTATTGATTATTACTTAAAATACCTTGACCGCCCAAATACGTTTTAATAAACCAATTTGTTTTAATATACAGTCAGTTGACCGTTATCTGTAAGAACATCGACCTTGTCGTTCAGCGTGAAATAGTTTCAGCGAACTGTTCTCGTTACGACGGCAAACAAAATCAACTCTCCCGTATTAAAACCACACAAACAAGCTAGTTATTTTTGAAATGTTGTTTCCCTCATCAGAGAAAGAGGTGCCACACACCACGAAGCCGACCAAGTCGACGTTGCCAACGACCACGCCCCTTGGCCAATCAACTACTACGACGACAACCACTACTGAGTCAACAACAACAATTACGACGACTGCGCCGACAACTACGACGACACCAACAACTACGACGACACCAACAACGACAACAACGACGACGACGAAGCCGCCAACCACAACAACAACTACGAAGGCCCCGACAACAACCAGGACAACCGCTCCACCGATGAAGTCGACCGCGACCGATGAGCCAGCGACATCGACGAGCGAGCAAGAACCTGAGCCAACCTGTTCCTGCAAGAACGGAGGACAGTGTGTCAACGGCACCAGCGTCTGTGTCTGTCCGAGCGGCTACTCGGGAGATCACTGCGGAGGTAGGCTGTCGATCGACCGGCAGTGGCATCAACTAAACACGTAATTTCCGTGTGATAAATCCCCTTGACCACACATTGATTTATCATTTCCAGTAGTTGTAATCATAATCTTAATAATTATTACTGCTCTGGTTAGTGCTTATGATATTGATATTAGTATTGTTAACTGATATAATGGCGATCGTCATTCAGTTGTTGTTGTCAATGTTCTCCTCATTTTCCCTCCTCCTCCCCATCCTTCCTCCTCTTTCTTCCTCGTTCCTTATCCATCCTCCTGCTCCCTCCTCACGCCCTCTTCCCCACCCTCCCTCCTAATCACAATCGTGTCATTTACAGTTGAGACGGGCAAGGTGACAGGTGACAACAAGAACAACAACAGCACCATGCTCCTCGTCATCCTGTTTGTCATCCTGGCTGTCATCATCGTCGTCATCGTCGTCATCGCCGTCATCGCGTGCCAGTTCCGCAACCGGAAGAAGGAGGACGGCATCCTGCGCAGGAACTTCGACACATCCTTCTTCGGTACAAAGAAGGTGCTGCCGCCCGGAGCAGTGGACGGAGAGGATCTGATCGAATAGATGACCTGAGGGCATCGGTCCACCCGTAGCTGATTAAACGTCCATCCCAAAGGATCTTACATCGCGGCTGGCAGACAAGACATAGCAATGAGTTCGGTCGACATCAATGCAAGATCCTGGACTTAATAGGCAGATTGACACATTTACTCTTCGGGTCGTATTCTGTACGTTCCATTGTTATTTTATCAGCGATGTACAGTTCGTGCGCTTACACAAGTGAGTCACGTGATCGGAATAGGTCTAACGACGTTCAGAATGCTAGTTTTGAGTGATCAATACCAGATAGAGAATGATACTGTGAAATACGAAAATAGCTATTTGTCCTATAACTAGTGTATATCGATGTCATTGGTAACTGTTTCTGTTGATGTATCACATTGTGGTTCTGTCACGCCAAATGTGAAATGCCGACGTATTCATATATGCTTTCATATATTTTTGAGCATACTCGTATACATATATTCACTCACAAACACAAATTCACACACGCACGCACACACGCGCGCGAAGTGATAGACGCAAAAATAGACATACACGCAAACGCGTGTTGATACTTAGTTTTAGATTTTGATAATTTGTATAATTTTATAATTGTGAATTGGTAATTTCGTGTTGTTTTATATATGTGCATGCACCCAGTAACTTACTTGGCATATGAGAAACACCCAGTCGCTAAAAAAGCACACTTAGATACGTATTCTAGTTTTCGTAACTGTTCTTTTCTTTCAGGTACATTGCCAAACATCAATACCCAAAACTATGTCGAATATTTATCCAAGACATTACAACTCCGACTGAAAGCTAAGACTGAGTTGCTAGTAAAAACAGCGATGTTACTTTTTGGTCTCGCTTTGGTCTCGCTTACTTTCACGCGATCCCATGAACGCTTACTTTCACGCGATCCCATGAACGCTTTCTAAACTATAGTATTTAGTGATGTGCGACAAGAACGACGTCGACTTATTGGTCATTGAAAGTTTCCTACTTTTGTTATATGTTTTCTTCGTAGAACTTTGTAGACATGACGTATTACTACTGCTTATTTGTATATAGTATATTGGTGCTCTTATTGGTAGAATATAAGTAAACTAGTATATATATGTTTCGTCATTCTTGACAACTAGTTCAAGCGGACACCTTTTCAAGGTCTAGCTACACTTTATAACAAGGTTACCAGGTTTACAGCTCTCATGCATTATTAACATTTGTCTATGTTTAACGTGTCCGAATGATGCACGTTTCTTTTGGAAATTCACAATAAAGTATGCGTAGATGCACGCATTGTTACATAATGTGAATTAATTATATGTTATAAGGGATCAGTAAATGGATTAATAGTATGGCTATACGTAGAAATATATTTGATAATTATAATATTGTCGGAAATACATGTTATTTCGGTATACTCCGGGACCTGAAGTATACGGCCGCCGGATCGAAACCATGCGTATGTTTCGATAAACCCTGTTCCTGCAAGGAAATAAAATCTTTTTTGTAATTTTTTACGTCACAAATAGGCTACCTTTAACTTATTATTTTTTGGATATTGTAAAGCGTCCAAATTCAATATTTCATAAAAATATGTAAAGCTGGACAGAAGGAAACCGCAGAAGCAATTACCATAGTTACGATGGATCAACAACATCAGCAGCCACCTGGAGGGAAAGAGACGGAGGGGAAGGCCCGGGTTACGATGGATCAACAACATCAGCAGCCACCTGGAGGGAAAGAGACGGAGGGGAAGGCCCGGGCTAGGATGGATCAACAACATCAGCAGCCACCTGGAGGGAAAGAGACGGACGGGAAGGCCCGGGTTACGATGGATCAACAACATCAGCAGCCACCTGGAGGGAAGGAGACCGAGAGGAAGGCCGACGTTACGATGGATCAACAACATCAGCAGCCACCTGGAGGGAAGGAGACCGAGAGGAAGGCCGACGTTACGATGGATCAACAACATCAGCAGCCACCTGGAGGGAGACAGACCGAGAGGACGGCCAAGGTTACGATGACTCAACAACATCAACAGCCACCTGGAGGGAAACAGACCGAGAGGACGGCCAAGGTTACGATGACTCAACAACATCAACAGCCACCTGGAGGGAAAGAGACCGAGAGGACGGCCAAGGTTAAGATGACTCGACAAGTTACGATGACTCGACAACATCAGCAGCCATCTTGAGGGAAAGAGACCGAGAGGACGGCCAAGGTTACGATGACTCGACAACATCAGCAGCCATCTGGAGGGAAAGAGACCGAGAGGACGGCCAAGGTTATGATGACTCAACAACATCAGCAGCCACCTAGAGGGAAAGAGACCGCGAGGACGGCCAAGGTTACGATGACTCGACAACATCAGCAGCCACCTGGAGGGAAAGAGACCGAGAGGACGGCCAAGGTTAAGATGATTCGACAAGTTACGATGACTCGACAACATCAGCAGCCATGTTGAGGGAAAGAGAACGAGAGGACGGCCAAGGTTACGATGACTCGACAACATCAGCAGCCATCTGGAGGGAAAGAGACCGAGAGGACGGCCAAGGTTAAGATGACTCGACAACATCAGCAGCCATCTGCAGGAAAAGAACACCATCAGTTGCAAGAATAGAACGGCATAAGAACCGTACATAATGAAAGGCGTTGATTTCTTGCCACGCTGACAGGAGTTCTAGTGATGCTTGAATTCCTAACTGGAGCATAGTGAGCAGGTGAGCATATCTTTCTCTATGCGCGTTTTGTATGCTTTCCCCACGACCCCTGTTGGCATACAGGCCTGGATCCGACGCCATGCTATTAGCGTTGACTGGTGTGAATGTAGTCGTGGGAACAAGTTAATCAGACCACTAGATAATAACTTATACAAAGTACTGATTGAATTGTTGGCGACTTGACGCAAATACCTATCAGGCATGTATGGCTGCCGTTCGGTGAACCGTGTCGCGTCCTTGGTGACGAATCATGTTCACAGTGAGTTAGCAGCCGTTGTAATGACAGCCCTCTGATATTTAAGATGTCATCTTGCGCAACCCAACGTAAACAATACTCGTCTATTTAACCTGTTCAAGGCCTCACATACTAAGGTACGTGTCATAACAAGAGTACTAAAGGGTAATCTGTAATTCAGCTAGCCACGTCTCTCGTAAACTCTGAGCGATAATGCAGTAACAGTCCATATTTGCTTTTCTACTTCCTGGTGTACTCAATTGTTTTGTGTAAAATTGGGTTTACATTCCTATCCCTGTGTTAGCAACTGTGATAACAAATGTATTGACTGAATGTCGTAAGTAAAAGCATAAAGTCATAAGAAGTACGTACATCTGTACAACATATTATGAATGTCTCACAGCTGATCTGATGATTGTCTCTACTAGTAAGTGACAAGGGTTGCGATCATCGTAGCCCATAAGGAAAACCAACTATTAACTACTACAATGATCCTGTGGCATAGGTTGGACAGAAATTCTACTCACGTGTTTTGCACGTACATTTCAGCCTCGTCAACATGCTGTTGATGTGGAGCATTGTCTTTATTGCGACTTCAGTAAGTGAGACATTTCTAACTTTGCTTAGGACATCGCCAATAAACAATATGGTATCAATATTGACTCACTTTGGGTAGCCAGTTCAAAAGGTTGTACACATATTATAAGAGGTTACGCCAGGTCAGATCTGTTGCATGGCCAGTTCTCGATCATGACCTGTTACCAGGTTAGACTGCGTAGGCAAATATCATTGGCAGGCTTCGCAAATGACGAGGTCACGAATTCTACTGGTGTATACATTACTTAGCAGGCCAGTCACTCAGGCACAAGCCAAGCTTTGTGCGAATACCACACTCGATCGTCTATACTATAAAGCAGTTTGTGGCATGTTTGTGTCCAGACCCTCATATTTCCGTCAGTTTTGCTTGTATGTGGCTGCAATTTAGTCGTGCTCAGGTGCCCGCGTGGATGGTTCGTACATAAAAAATGTCCCCGGGGGTGAGGATCTTGCGAATTAACTTATTTGGACGTTTGACGTAAATTACGTAACTCGAAACAATAATAGGTTGTAGTCACGTACAGTTGGTTGCAACGCTATGCGTGTTTTCTACGACTGTTATAAGTTTCGTGATCTGCTTCAAACGTCACATAAGTTCCTTCGTACGGTACGAACGCTTCGTGAAACCGGCAAAACTTGACTGGTGTAGTGCAAGGAGTCATAAACACTTGCAGTGGCTGATGTTTCCTCCCGTCCAACTGGTGTAGTGCAAGGAGTCATAAACACTTGCAGTGGCTGAAGTTTCCTCCCGTCCAACTGGTGTAGTGCAAGGAGTCATAAACACTTGCAGTGGCTGATGTTTCCTCCCGTACAACTGGTGTAGTGCAAGGAGTCATAAACACTTGCAGTGGCTGAAGTTTCCTCCCGTATAACTGGTGTAGTGCAAGGAGTCATAAACACTTGCAGTGGCTGATGTTTCCTCCCGTATAACTGGTGTAGTGCAAGGAGTCATAAACACTTGCAGTGGCTGATGTTTCCTACCGTACAACTCCCGGTAACTCTGCCAGTAACCATCAAGAACAGCGCATGAATATGTTTTATTTAAATGGCTTTTTGCCAAATTGTCTTCCCTTCCCCGGCCCCACAGACAAATAACCAAACATGCCAAAGACCAACGGATGATAACCAGGCAACTAGAGCAATCGAAAATAGATCGACACCGGTACGTGTGAGGCTGTTCCCTAAGACATGAATTATTAGGGGCTGACCCTCTCAAATACCATAAATAAAGACTTCCTGTGGAGACAAGAATATTGACTTTCTATGTCAATGTGTAGCAGAATAATTACGTTGTGAAGGGACGATATAATACATTTTCTTGGAACGAGCGTTAGGCGCCTTATAAATATCTAAATAGTACGCTCCTATATACAGAGTACTCGACTTTGGGAATGCGAACATCCGATCTCAGAAGTAGAGACTGACCACACTATTGGTATTACTTCTGGCATCCCCGAAACCTGAACAATTTGCGCACAACATTATGGATTTTTGGACGAGACTAATTAAGTTCTCCTATACAATACCTCATGCAGTAACCTCCTTATCATGACAGTGGTCGGTAATGACTCACGTGGACGACTACGGTGATGTACAACCTTGTTAAATCCGGTTTACACGAGCGCTGTGTGCCCCAAGTGGTCGGGCAACACCGTGTCGCACGACAATGTGCAACTAAATTATGCGTGCGTTTAGACGAGACCTACATTTTGACTCGCGCCACTCCCGATTCGATTCCTTTGCTGAAAGGTCACGACGCGTACACCTGCTGTCGATCAATGATTGGCCACTGCTTCAAAGTCACCGCCGACTATTGGTCAAATTGGGATCACCCACTATTCCACAGACACAATCGTAGCCACAAATTGGCCTGGCCTTCGGTATCGCGAGAGTGTTTACGTGACCGATTTTTGTACCGCGATACCGTACTACAACGGGAAGCTCGTGCAAACCAGCCTTTTGACTTATTAAACTTTTATATGTTTATATTTCAATAACGTCAACACGCTTCTTGTGTTTCAGGCTCCGCTGGCTGTCCTTCAAAGTGTGTATACATTCGTTGATACATTTCATATTTATTCTGTGTGAAACTCTTATAAAGACATTATTGTCAATTATTATTATTATTAGTAGTAGTATTAGCATTATTAATATTATTATGTATAATTCGACATAAACATAACATTGTATATATTATTTAGAAAGCAAAACGCTTACCACAAAGCGACTGATAATATGAACTGAAACTGCTACGGGGTATGAGAATCACCAGGACGGTGTCCACCTTACAATGTGCATGCTGAAACGATCACATTGGCCTCTATTTAAAGGGAATATACTACGATTTTCTCTAGTTAACTGATATTTAGCTAATTGGGTGTAATTAAAAAATGCTCCAATTATCTAAATGTTCGTTCTCAAAGTACGACTAAATTAATAATATAACACTGCATTGCATGGCACCAGTCCAGTTGGACAAACACTAGTATTCCACACGGAACACCAGCCATTGTAGGAACCTTTATAATAGAGTGGTTGTCTAGGCGTCTGCTCGTTCCCGGCTGACTGGCAAACGAACAAATGGTTCTCCAACTTCAATAAGTACAATGACATTATCTGGGCGTACACCTTCAATGGCGACGACATTGCAATTAAACCAGAAGTGGACGGCTCAATCGTGGCTGCTAGTGAGTACGCCATTACTGCACACGGTAACACATTGTGCTCGTAAACACACACAGGCATGCACATTGTGCTCGTAAACACAGGCATGCACATTGTGCTCGTAAACACACACAGGCATGCACATTGTGCTCGTAAACACACACAGGCATGCACATTGTGCTCGTAAACACACACAGGCATGCACATTGTGCTCGTAAACACACACAGGCATGCACATTGTGCTCGTAAACACACACAGGCATGCACATTGTGCTCGTAAACACACACAGGCATGCACATTGTGCTCGTAAACACTGGCATGCACATTGTGCTCGTAAACACTGGCATGCACATTGTGCTCGTAAACACACACAGGCATGCACATTGTCTCTTTATCACCGTCGTCTTATGGTTTATTGGGGATTGCCCTCAATAGTTCACCGCTAAATTAACGCTAATGATTCGTAATCGTGGACGCCTATGGTCAGATAATCAAGCTAATGACACAATCAAACCAGATTCCAAACAATATTAAAAATTAAGTGAGATGTAAACCACATCACCACAAATCTGAATATTTTGTTGAAAACATGTCGCATTAGGAATGTTGCCCGTTTTTTTTAAAAACACGTTCTTCAAACATACCACTTCACCAAGAGCACACGTTCTTGTAGTGTCTAAAATTGCAACGAGCCGGTGCACTATTTAGTCATTATAGTCTGTATCGTATGTTTATGTTATAGATTATGAATGTATCGACAGTCTTGAGAAAGATTCGTATCTCTACTATATTCGAAAGATTGGGTCATCTTATGAGTGTGTGCAGAGTACGTCTACTGGTGGGGCCATACTGCAGCGAATTAAAGATATTGGTAAGCACATTTGTCAAATGTTGGTGTGTATAAATGCTTTAATCTATGGGTGGCTTACACCCATCAGTGGGGTTACAGGTGTTGACTGTGGGTGCGTGCGTCTAAACATGTTGTTGCTTGCAGACTTCACCGCCGACACGACTCGGTTCTACTGCGCGGTACGTTGCACGACAAAGCGTCACATCACCTCGTTACGTCACACTATTGTTACTCACTCCCTGACGTCATGAACTAATGGCTAGGAATGCTTCTCCAAACTTTTGGAATAGAAGTGAAGTGAAGTTTGTTTGTTTAGATCATACATACAGAGTAAAAAAACAGTTGGCACATATTTTACATAGTTTTGATGATCCAGGGAGGCCTGCACTAAGACCTGAGAGATCGCTATCGTACAAGCCTCCCTATGACTACATATGGTGCAATAATCATTATTACTGTTGTAAATAGATGTGGAGTTGCTAAATTTGCCTACAAATATAACAGTGCTAATAATACTAACAAATAATACTAGCAAATAATACTAGCAAAAATACATATAGTGCAAATAATGTGAATACTATTTTTTTTTAATTATAAATGTGAATAAAATGTGAATCGAATATAATTCTCAATATTATCATGTAATAATTACAGAGAAGTTAAATAATATTGAAAGGATAAATACATTATTCTTGTAAAATACAATTAAAATCTTGACAATAAAAATAATACATTAGTTCCAAATTTATTAGTTACAAATTATATTAGACCATATCTTGTAGGTAGAATTTCACAAAAGTATGTGACTGCGGAGTTACGTGCGGTTTTTCTTTCTTAACACAAACCTTCTGTCCATTTCTGCCATTACTGCTTTGTGGAAAGATCCCAAACTAACTATAATCGAGCTAGCGTATGTTTGTATGTTTGTTCACGTTTTCCTCCCAGACGGCTTGCACCTCGGGCGCCAAACTTTCAGGGCAGGCCCGTGGCCAGCTTTTCACAAGGGGGGAATCATTTTCCCAAAACAGACTACGGGGCGCCACAAGTTCAGCGGGGCCATATTTTCTTAATAGACTCAAGGGGGCGCCACACGTTTACACGGGGGTCATATTTTTCCAAACAGACTCCATGGGGTGCTACAAGTTCACATGGGTTATACAATTGTGAAAAGCACAGTCACGTGTCGAAGTCTAAATTGATGTCCCATAAGCGCAGTCAAATGTTGAGATCGAGTGTGATAATTTTCAGAAATTATACAAGCCTTTGTGTAGTCTCGCTTATCCGACTCTTGCTCGGCTTCGTGAGTCCGCCGAGAATAGATGTTTGCGACAAACGGTGGCGCCACAGCGCGGAGCCTGGATAGGCTAGCCTTTGTGCAGAGTAAGAGGGAGATTGAGGGGCACATAATGCTACCTGATCGGTGGTTAGAGTCAGCAATCACCAGAGCAAATGGGTGGCGCTGACGTTGTGTTGCAGCAGTAACAGGGTGAATGACACTAGTAATCCCATTGTAATTAATCAAAGAAGACTAAAACTGCCCAAAGTTAAATAAATGCCCTGAGTTGTGAATGAGCAACAGATCATTCTGCAAGTTTAGACCAGTATCAATTAAAGAAATCTAACTGTACATAATGCTAATCCCGACCCCACGAATGAAGCGTAACGCCTTTATTTTTTTCGAAATACCTCGTATATCAAGGGTTCTTAGTGGTTTTTATGGTAAATCGAATGTTCACTACATAAAACGTTAACTTCCAACAATCACAGAAACCACTCGCGCGGCGAATACTTCGGCACGTAAACCGCTTGAGAGCACGTAGAGCCATCTGGGCGGTTTATATTAATTATAGCAAAAAGCACGCACCCACGTATTTCCCCGAGGTCGCAGACTGAGGGCCAACACACAATAAAACGATATTCTACAATAACAAGATATTCTACTATTATGCAAAATAACAACACAAGTCCAGCGTAGATTGAAATAGGCCAAAGAATGACATTTAGATTTATTAATTAAGGAGCATGAAATTAGGCAAGCATACACCATCAAAATAAGATACATCCAATAATCTCAGCAAGCATGCCGGCCCCCAAAAGGTGTTTACACATAATTAGTAAATCATGCCTATCAGCTACCCACTACCAGTACTATCTGTACCACTACTGACTTATATACAATTCACATGGTACCGGTGGGGGTCACTCCGCCGTGAATTAACCATACATATATATATATGTACAAACAGAAAGGCTGGGGTACTCGATCCCCCAGACGTTCCAATCTCGAGCGTATTGATGGCATATTGACCTGAGGCATTTGGTAAACATTGCTATCATGACTGTCACGTATGAACTACCAAGTTGTCCAGTCCTGGGGACGCGTATTTTTGCGAGATAAGTTAAAAATTGTATACTAAAAATTAATGTTACATAGCAGCTCCCTACTGTTGCGTGACTAGTGGCTTCATATATAAAAAAGACATACGTTCTAGTAACGCCGCCGGAACATGTAGTCACAACTCCACCTACACGGCGAACACTGCATTGTGTTAGCACCTTATAACAACCGAATAATGACCTAACTTCACCCAGTTACGTCTTCTTCCAGTGACCACAGCTTTGGGTGGAACCACACGAAGGCTATAACACAAGTGTTCTGATTTCAAATGCTGTTATGTTCTCATTCCTGCTTTCTAGCCGTGGCGTTGAACTCGGCAGACATTTGTTCGGCAGCCATGAGTGCGAGTACTTCAGCCACGTGGCTCATCAAACGTAAGATGCGCAATGTTCTTCCTATTGTCGCTTCTGTGGAGCAATGAAGTCGAGTACTCGGCGATGTATGTGGAGCGGGCGGGCCTGGCGGGCGGGCGGGCGGGCGGGCGGGCGGGCGGGCGGGCGGGCGGGCGGGCGGGCGGGCGGGCGGGCGGGCGGGCGGGCGGGCGGGCGGGCGGGCGGGCGGGCGGGCGGTCGGGCGGTCGGGCGGGCGGGCGGGCGGGCGGGCGGGCGGGCGGTCGGGCGGTCGGGCGGGCGGGCGGGCGGGCGGGCGGGCGGGCGGGCGGGCGGGCGGGCGGGCGGGCGGGCGGGCGGGCGGGCGGGCGGGCGGGCGGGCGGGCGGGCGGGCGGGCGGGCGGGCGGGCGGGCGGGCGGGCGGGCGGGCGGGCGGGCGGGCGGGCGGGCGGGCGGGCGGGCGGGCGGGCGGGCGGGCGGGCGGGCGGGCGGGCGGGCGGGCGGGCGGGCGGGCGGGCGGGCGGGCGGGCACAGACAGACTGTATCCGTCCAGTAGATCCGGGGATGTCATTTAATTATTCCAGTCGTAGTGGACCACACTTCCCGTTATGCTCCAGAATGTCACTATCTCAAGTTGAGTAAAATACCGGGTATGCCCCCCACTCCTTAACATTTGGCTGCGCCTTTTGGTCAAACCATAGATCGTCCCCGGTGATATTATTAAACATCGACATTATCAATACTGCTTTTTGCATCGATCCTTGTTTATTGTTATTTGCGTTGTTTGGACTGTTGGTCCATCCAAATGAAACCATAGATTAGAGATTATATAAACTTCCACAAAACAACAACCTTCGCAAGAGTATTGTTTGTTATGTATTATTGTCTCACATACTAAATACCGTGGTATTTCCCTCTGCACGCAGTTCCGTTTGACAACAAGAAGGGCGAAGCGAGTCCGTTTCATGCAGGTGTCTACCACACGACGTACTCGGAGTCAGCGGGGGACGTTAAGTGTAACGGAGACGATGCTTCCGTCACCGTTATCGCAGGGAACACACTCGAACTGAACACGTGTTTCGAACAAAACACGTCATACGGTAGGTAATCGTCTGTGGGTCAAGAAATGACAATTTATAAAGATATTTCGTCTATGTGTATATATTCCATCATTTTTAATGAAAATATTGAATGTGGCATTGATACAAATATCTCATCCGTTTTACATCGAGGCCAACCAACAACACTATCGCTCATTTTCAAGCCGGTAACAACCCTTTAGGGAACTGCGACTTCGACAAGGCAGTGCGTTTACCTGCCATCGTTAGTATATAATGGAAGCGTTATCACGCGAAATTGTAAACGACGATTTATTGATTAGAATAACTGGAAAATTTAGTAATAACTAAGTCAATTGCCTGCATCTCATACCAAACCGGAATCATCTCAACAATAATCCGCAACTCCTGTGTAGCTGATATTCTTGCTGCAAAAGAATATCGCTCTTTTAAAAGCCGCAATCGTCGAGCCTGTCACGTAAGATTTTGTTGCAGTGAAACCGCTGAAGACGACCTTGACTGTTATGGCGGTCGTTGCCGGAAGAAGTCTAGACTCGGACGCCAACGGAGACTTGCTGTTGCTCGCAGACTTCACCGCCGACACGACTCGGTTCTACTGCGCGGTAGGACGCACGACAGAAGTCACCTCGTTACGTCACAATATTGTTATTCGTTCCAAGACGTCATAAACTAATGGCTAGGCGTTTACGAATGCTTCTGCAGATTTTGTTGAATACAGACTGTATCTTAGGCCGTGTTCACATACAACGTTAATCCGCATTAGGATGCGGATCCCAATTCGGGTAGCGCAATGTGAACACCCTTAAGCTACCCGAATTCTAATGCGGGAAAACAGGTGAATTAGGATGCGCATTAGCCAATGTGAACGCTCCGTTTGCCTTGATTCGGCGATGGCGGCGCTGCTGCATGAGAGAGGGCCGTAGTCTCGCGAGACCGTATGTGACCCGAGGCGACTTGAAATTAATTTTTTTAATCAGGTCAGACCCAGTTCTTTTGTGTAACCTCTCACTTTTCCGTCGATATACCGTTATCACGACTGATGCCAAAAACACGAAGGCATACGAACTGATAACCTGGCCGCACGAAGCAGTTGGTTCCTGCGATATCTCAAAATCATGTCTGGTTCGCGGCTAATAAGTACCCGAGCTACTACAGTCAAAAAGACAACTATCGGTAAAATAACTTCGAGCTGGTAACCCGCCATATTGACAAGTTGACTTCCGCTGTCGCGAGACAACTGTATGAGTGCACATGACCCGCTCACCACGCCCTCTGGTGCACTAATTCGGTTGGCGGTTTGTATGTGAACAGAGCCGAATTAGTCGATCCGTATCGTAATTCGGCTGAAAATTAGATGTGAACACGGCCTTAGCTTGTATGTAGAATTTTATAAAAGTATACTGATTCTAGCCATGGAAGTAGGCATATATTGGCAATTTGTACATAATTGTACGACAAACAATTAGCTCATGCTGGCAAGTGGACAAGGAAGCCATTGGTTTATCGAGAGTCCAACAATTTGTAACCTATGCGCGGCCGCCTTTCACAGATATCTGTCAACTGTGTTTTTTAAACATATTGATACGTGGAATTTACATAATCAACAAATAATTTATTACATCTTTGTCCGATGCAGTATTGTTACGTTTTGAAGCGCTACAACACAGCTGGTGTCTCGATTGAGTTGTCGCTTGATGTCTCAGATGAAAAGACAGTCAAATGTACCAAGTCACAAACGTACGCGTCCGTCGAAGCCGGCAAGTTCGTTGCCTTTGTATTGACAGGTAATGACTAATTACGATAGATTGCATTGACAGGTAATGACTAATTACTTTTTACCAGAACGATTATCAGTGCATCAAACCTTACATTATCATCTCACGAAAACGTATATGCAATGAAAACCCCCAATGCAGTAGAAATGACTCATGGTACACGAACTTTTAACATCAGTCTTTTATTAATGATTAATTGAATAAGTATAAACATTTAACTACTAGTTTATTAATAATTACTGTATTTCAGTATTGTATGACAATTTTACGCATTGTAATGGTTACACTAAAGATAGTCATTGTTGTTGTTGTTGACGATGATGATGGCTATTGTATTGTTAGCATCCTTATTGTATGTGGTGTTTATCATAACAGTTACGGTCGTTATCAGTATCATAATGACGACCACAAACAACAACAACAACAACAACAACAAAAACAGCAACAACAGCACAAACACTATCAACACCGTCACCGTCATCATCATTGCGTGTTGTAGCCGCGGTCGCGTGCGCGAGCAGTCCGTGCCAGAACGGCGGTACATGCGAGGACACGACAGGCGCTTACCGCTGCCACTGTCTGCCCCAGTATGCCGGTGACACCTGTGCGACCTACGCAGACACGTCTCCACAGGACATTATTACCCTTGTGATGCTCCCTGTCAGCCTGGCTGTCACCATTCTCGTGATTGTGACAATCTTTGTTGTCGTGTGCCAGTACCGGAACCGGAAGCAGGAGGCGGGACTGCTGGGAAGGAACGCCAACATGTCCTTCTTCGGCTTCAACAGCGTCGACGAATGTGAAGTGGCCAGTTAGGGAGTGAAAGGGTTTCGGGCCATACAAAGCCAGAATTTTATTTTATTTTAGCAGCAGTAGTGCACATGTGCACATGTGTGTGCATGTGCACAGTTATGTGTGCACATACACACTTGTGAATCACGTGATAGAAACCTGTATGAAGACAAAAGATGGAGAGTGGTAAATTAGACGAATGTTCAAGAGAGTGCGATGCTGAACGCACGCACGCACGCACGCACGCACGCACGCACGCACGCACGCACGCACGCACGCACGCACGCACGCACGCACGCACGCACGCACGCACGCACGCACGCACGCACGCACGCACGCACGCACGCACGCACGCACGCACGCACGCACGCACGCACGCACGCACGCACGCACGCACGCACGCACGCACGCACGCACGCACGCACGCACGCACGCACGCACGCACGCGCGCACGCGCGCGCGCGCGCGCGCACGTAACTACCTGTGCAAGCAAACATGCATAATGTGCTCCTTTGCACACATGTGTAACTACGTGACGACACATAACATTACGTATTATTATTAATATATAGTTTTGCTTGATAAATGGACATATATAAAAAAAGAATGCATTACTTACTGAATTGAAGCCGTCTCCGCGTGGAGTAACTGTTTTGACCGACTGAGAATCCCTGACCAAATTGTTTTACCTACCTCTTTATATACAGTAAACATTGAAAGCGCACGCAAGGGTTAACTTTGTGATGAATGCAGTCACGACTCGGTTCTACTGCGCGGTTCGTCGCACAACAAAAGGTCGTCTCACCTCGTGACGCCACGTATTACCTCGTGACGCCACGTATTACCTCGTTACGCCACGTATCACCTCGTGACGCCACGCTGTTGTTATTTGTTTCGGAGACGTCGTGAACAGACTAATGGCTAGGCGCGTACAAGTACTTCTCAAACCGACTGTGGCCTATATTTCAGCTTGTAGGTTTTAAAGGGGTATAATGCTGTATGGCCATGTATCAGCATTTTTTTACAGTATACTGAAAGAGAAAAATAGTTACCACAACACGAACTTTGCACGAAAGCAAAAGTTTTATAAAAATTGAAATATAGTTTGTTTCGTGTGATTAATGATAGTACAGTCAACATTTAATAAGATCTAACAAGACTGTCGTCAAAAACAATCCCGGAAGTGTCATCTATGTGTAGCACACCTTTATTAGATATGTAAATTCTGTCTTTTTTAAACACATAAGACACTGTTGGCATTACCCCCTATAAATATATACTTTATTACATCCATTTGTTGTCCTAATTGAGAATGGGTAATTCGTCATATCCAATCTACGCCGTTGTTCTTTTACTAAAGCTGTATTTTATCCTTTTGTTCTACTACGTTCCAAATCTCGCTTATCCGACTCTCCATCTTTCATCCTCCCCCGATCTTCTCATGTCCCTCCTCACGCAGTCCTCCCATCTCAGCTGTGGCCTTCCCCTTTTCTTGCGTCCTTGATGTTTTTCCACCTCTGCTCTCTTTGCATCCATTCTTAACAAGTGGCCTGCTAATCTCATCCTACCAATCTTCCTGTTAGGCTGCATTGCATCCCAACCTCTTTCCTTAGGTCGTTCATCCTTCTTCTGTCCACCCTCTTTGTTCTTGTTATTCGACGAACCCAGTTTATGAATTTTCCGAGAAGAGAGTCTGGCCTCATTGCCACTGTGTGGGTGTTCCCGTGAAACTATCGAGATTCTACACTAAACATTTGTTTTGCCCGATTTAATGTTTTCAGTCTGACAGTTGTGTCAATATAATAAAATGTTAAAGTTAATTCGAATTGCATCGTATAAGCTGATAAAAGGTCACTCTTATTTTACGAATTACCCAAATGCCCGGGTGAAATCGTAATTAGCTAATTATATATGCACTGTCACGCAAAATTCGGTCCGGGCAAAAATCGATCCGACCAGACCAGTTTTGGCTGCTAAAACTGGCCCGGTCGGACGGACCAGTTTTAGCCGACCAAAGCCGGTCCGGTCGGACCAGTTTTGGCGGCCAAAGTCGGTCCGGCCCGACTGACTAACTTTACATACTAACTGGAAATTGGTGTAGGGTAACCTGGGGCAAAACGGGCATACGAAATGGGCAATAGTATGTTGTGTTTTGTAGACATCGTGTTAAGACACATGTAGTGCACGTGGGGCATGGTCCCCATGCATATGGGGCAAGACGGTTCCTATGTCTTATTCCGCACGCACATGGTCATAATATATAAAATGTATTACACATGACCAATTATGTTTAATAAATTTGATATAATATGAACGTTCGGCCGGCTGTAATTATGATCGAATATTACTAAGCCAATATTATATTACGTATGGATTGCAATGTGTATATTATATGTTAACTACAATTAAAACAACTATAACACTATTCTTGGGTTAAGATATGAGTTTGGTTTTGTAGTGCGCATGTGACGAAAATAATAAACAACTATGCAATTAACACGTGTCTTTAAAAACATTTTTGTTTTTAATTCGGGTGAGATTGGTACGAGAGGAACTCGTACTATTTCTGTAGGTAGAATGTTCCATGTTCTTAATTCTGTGGGATAAAAAAGAATAGGCATTTGTATCTACGCGCACTTGTATCTGGATATAATTAATTGGATTGCTGTTTCGGGTACGGTGGCATGGTACTATCAGGCAGGTAGGGTAGTGCTCAACACATTATGTGTTATCTTGTAAATAAAGGCAAGTTGGTGTTGCAAGCGTCGTCTTTCTAGTGTTTGCCAATTTAGTTTTTGAAAGAGGTTTGTGACTTTGGTCGTCGATGGTCATTTATCGGAAGCACTTCGTTGAATTTGTTCTAGTTTAGCAATGTTATTGTAAATGTAGGGTTTCTATTATGTTGATACATATATTAATTTTGGTTGTACAGTCATACTGTAAGCTGCATGCTTAATGTTTGGAATTAACTGATGGATGGAGAGTGCGTTTGAGATTGCTAAGACTTCGCTGATTTGAACGTGATGGTTTGGACATGTTTGTTCCATATAGATAGGTAGCAGAGACATTTACAAGAGTAGTGGGGAATTATGATATATAATAATTCTAATGTGGGTAGAATTTTTTAATACACAAATAATCAGCAACAAATTAAAAACAAGAAGTACGGAATTATGATTACTATATTTGTAGAACTGTTCAGTACACAAACAGTAAGCATTGGATTAGAAACAAGAAGTTCACCAGTATAAACCACTTGCGGCAGTTCGTGCACTGAACCCTATTTGAAGACGACCGCATCGGCATTCGACAGTCACAACACCCCTTAATTGTTGCTGTCGGCTTAACCCGTGTGGATATCCTTCTCGTTTTGCGCACATGAAATATTGAAAATACTCCGGTTTCTAAACACTTAATTAAGTGTTCTCTCATTGCAGTCTGCTCAAATATATACTTGCCTGGATGTTCTCCAAGGCAAAGTGCCGTGGCAAATTAACACACGAACATGTATACATCTATAGGTCATGTCTGTATAATTGTGTTATTGGCTTCGCTCAACATAACACAGTAAATTAACACGACAACGACACACTGTCTCGACATCAGTCAGCCGTACTGTGTCTGTGTCAACGACGCACTGTTTCGACATCAGACAGCCGTACTGTGTCTGTGTCAACAGGCGAAGGAAATTACTAGCAAAATTCGAGTATATTATTTGTATACAAAACAAGCATAAATTACATTACATTCAAACACAATAAATGCAATACTTATATATTATCTCCCAGTGATGTTAACAGTCATTACACGCGACAAATATGCCTACAAATAATGTCTTAGAACACTTGCCTGTGTTAAAAGACAGGATTTCCCGACAGTAAGCCTACCTCTCAGAATTTACTCAGGTGGTACATTATTTTTGTAACTATAGGGCCTAGTGGCCTACACCTATTTCTAGTTAGTGTGTAAAGTTAAAGTCAGTCCGGACCGATTTTGGCCCGGACCGATTTTGGCGTGACAGCACCCAGAATCTGGGCGAGCGCATAATTTTCGTCGCAATGAAAAGGACACATTGCATCCAGGTGATGATGTGTGCGACAAACGGTGGCGCCACAGCGCGGAGCTTGGATAATCGAGGGTACTACCTTCCTTAAGTTTGAAGACACTGCCGCTATCAATATTTTCATGACAATTCAATATTAAACAAAAACATATAGTTGGTCTCCTTTTAATGTCCTGGTCTGCACCATTTAATACGTGCCCGCTAGGAGGGGTGACTCGCTGAACACCCTTAGGGGGATCTCTCGAAAGTGGGTGTTTAACTTATTTCTTTGCATGGGTGGATCCAGACCCTGAAAGGGGGATGCCAAGTTTCCCCCAAAAAATTGGCAGGACTTCAAGTTATCCACATTTCTACAGGATATATATATATACACACACACACACACACGCACGCACGCACGCACGCACGCACGCACGCACGCACGCACGCACGCACGCACCCACCCACCCACGCACGCACTCGCGCACGCACATAGTCTCCATCTTAAAAGGCCATCCCGTCTGCAAAGGTGCAATGGCCTTATTTGGAAGAAATCCAAGGTCCAAGGCCCTACCTCCCGGTGTCTCGACAAAAAGTCTAACTTGATAAACAAATTCCGGTCAAAAGAAAGGGGAGTGCCCGGACATATGGTGGACACCCCTGGATCCGCCCATGCTCTGTGTACAATGAAACATTACAACACCACCCAGTATTAATGTTATGATCTAATACATTTTACCTGTATACATTGATATAAAAGTATCAACAAACGACAAAACAATGGGGCGGGTTGAATTTTTCGATCCGTTGAGAAAATAATGCAATAATCCTACTGCAGTTGAACCAAGCCAACACATGTAGCAATACGAACAACACTAGAATATATCAGCCATAAAGACATTGCTACGCAAAAAATTAAAACGGCTTTTAACTTTTTCACAACGTTGAGTAATAAAATTTAGATATGACAAAAGTCTTCTACACCACGAGTACTTACCAGTCATGTACTGGGAAGGGCAACATGGTGAAGGTATGACATTTGGGCACACATCGAAAGGAACTGAATCATATTCTTCCGCATATTGTATTTGTTGCGTCATGCAAATAGCGGCCGACCAGGTGAGGACGGGTTAGCGCATTTTTGTTAGGGCGGGTTGGCGCATGCGTTATCATGGGGATTTGGCATGTTACCGACAGGCCAAACCCCAAAGTCATGCAATATGTCACCCGAGTGAGTAATGAAGCTTGACCCATCGGTGAAGCTCATTCCATCGACGACGCCCATTCCGATACGGTGATATTAAAAAAAAATACGTCCGGAGAGATATTGGTAAGAAAAAAACTGCGTGTATCTAACGATTGCACGAACAATGCACTGGGAGTTACCGGTATTAAATATGCCACAATTGTGATTACGCTGTTTGAAAGCCCATGCTTGGCCTATCCAGTGCCTTGTGTTGAATTAAATGATTGTTTGCTAACCATTTTAATGTATTTAATGGGATGCGCCAACGTACCGCAGGGGTGCGTCAAACTACCCCAGGGGGTGCGCCAACCTACCCTATTCACAGGGCAGGTTGGTGCAGTTGAAGAGGTGTCAGATAATGGGCAATATCATAAATACTACAACTTGGAATGGGGATATGTATATCAAGTGGACGTACCCTATCTACGTCACCTTAAGAAAAAATTAATTAAAATGAAAATTGCGCTAACCCTCCCCCTCCCCATCTCCCCTCCCCCATCCCCCCCTCCCCATCCCCCCACTATCGGCCACTAAACGAGTGTAAGCAACTCTAAAATTAGGGGAGCATACTGCTTCTGGCTAACTTTTAATAATAATAGTTTCTTTAAATATGTATATACCTAGTTTACGTATAATATAGAGTAAGTCGGGGCAAAACGCCCAGGATTCAGGACATCGGATGCTGAGAAAAGAATTATCTGGTTGTATGTTGTCTAAGTGTTATGAATGATTTATTTAATTATCTAAGGTACAGTTCATGTGTTCTTATTTTTAGCATACGTAGTCTCTAAAAAAAGTTGTAGCCAATTTAGCTGAAGTCCTACCGCGGGGCTTGAGACCCACTCATATGCCCGAAGATGGGCGTTTGTAATTATTATTATAATTTCTTTATTTTAGTATTGTATTCATATATCGCCCACAATCAATACATTTATACCACTACTACAATCGCATTAGCTTATTCTGTACATTCACTTATTTTGTCTCAGTTCCCGTGTCTACTGTACACAGTCACACTTTGGTAAGGACGTTTTGTATAACTGTGACGGGCTCAAATGTTAATGTGAACAGATTACCGCGTGTTCACACTGTAACCAGAAGGACATTTCTAAATTCCTGTTTTTTTAGCTATATAGCTAGGCAGGAAGGACGTGTATTTTGCTCCCTCCTAATCTTCACTTATCAATATTCCTACGCTTTTTCCCGCAATTGTTTCCTTCAAATTCGCTTCGATGCACCCACCAAGATTGTCCACCGATATTAAGTCAATACCGGGTCATGACTTGGTCATGTCTCGTTTTACCGTATGCCCGTTTAGTGCGCGTTCACCTACGCCCGCATTGTGCGATGTTACCAGATCTGACGGCGTGAATACCTTAGTCGAGCAATCAATCACGGCTAATAAAGCGCTATGTGTATGCGACGGCACACCACCATTGTGCACGGCGGTATGTAAACGGTTCGCACGGGCGACCAGTGTTGACTTGGCGAACACCTGTTCAAAGACGTCGATCGCTGCGACCAACGGGCAACCGACAGCGCGACACGCGATCAATCCACGACCCATCGTCGTAATTATGAGATCCCCTCAATTATTGATTGCAACGGTGACGCATAGGCGGCGCACAGGTCTGACGTCTGCCAGCGCTTGAGTGCACCCGCCGTCGCAGGATCCATTAGGCGAGCCGAGTGGAGTACCGCGACGTGTCTGCTCGTGTCCACACAGGCGGCGTCGTTCCATGGTCACTGGGCAACTGGCCGAGACAAGCGTCGGGTGAGTAGACTATACGTACTGAGTCGTAAACATGTAATAACACACCGGTTTTGTTTATATCATATTGCTACGAATATATCATTTTGCCAGGCGTTCGATCGTGTCCCTACGATAATCTTGGCGTATCTCGGTCGTCGTTCTTGTTGACATTTTCGGCGTTCTGCCAACGCCTGACAACTATTGCACGACCCCGCTGCGACCATTGCACGTTCACTGACCCACAAGGCGTTCGGTCGATCGGCTTTTCAATATGACCAGTCATGATATCATTAACATACACCATATCGAGGTGGCTTGATATTTGAAGGTGCAAATGTTATTTCGTGTGTTTTTCGCAGCTCGATACCCCGTTGACTCCAGGTGTATTTGTGTTTACAATGAAATGGGGACACGCTCATGCAGACCTTTCTCTGTTTGTATAAATACACCAACTACTTGGTAGGTTGGTAACGGGCAATCCAATTGTATTCATACCCAACAAGGATTGCCGCTGTGCACACAATAATAGTGACAAAGTCTGCCACAAATTGTGCACAGCCTGGTACATTACTGATTAAGCTGGTGTGTATGACCAATTAGTAAACAATACCAGATAAGATTTAACATTAGTGATATTTTCTACTGTAGCTAGCAACTGCCGAAGACAGTCTTTACCAAAAACCCTTGCTGCTCTTATACAAAGCGACAGCATACAAAGAGGGAAAAGATACCTATGTTCAGACAAGCATACATAATTATATGTATATAGTGCTAGCTAGAGTATTTACAATGATATACACAAAAGTGGGGGAATAAACCCCCCGATACAACATTCAGATCAATTCGATATCTAGACATGTTGACACGTAATATGCAAGTTTAGAAAGCATATCGACACAGACGTACAAATACATCGGGAGGGTGGGTATGAATAAATTCAGAAGCTCGGATGATGTTGTTCGTATGGCGCAGCGAAGAAAAGTGATTCAAAACATGGTCCCGCTCGCTATCTGCAAATTTCCCCAGCGTGCACCGCTGGCCAGTAATATTTCCCGAAAAAGTCACATGATCGGTTGGTGTAATTGGGCCCGCTTAATTAAGCGCCTTACCGATAGAGGGGTGTGCAGGATCAGATTATCGAACATTTCACGTTTCAAGCGTCATTGCAACTGTACAGATTCCAAGCGAAATGCCTTCGAAGATTTGTTTTTGTTCATGGGTGTGGACATCGTAATTCTATGCTAACTCGGCGACATTCCGCAATCTAATCCAGGTGGATTCACGGGCGGGGCTTTGCCATTTCCTCCAAAAGTGACTAACACCACTCGTGTATTCATGCCAACCGCATTTGGTTGTGAAACGTCGCCGAGGGGCTGCAGTTTGGTTGTGGGTCGTGACCTCAATAACACCCTCGGGACAGGTGACAGGAAGACACAATTTGTCATTTCCCAGGGTGACGAACAGCCACCTGCCCTGGGTGCCTTGTCCAAGCCGTGCGTATACACCTGGTTGTCGTAAGCCCGTCACGAGCGCCTTGACTCAGAACTCTCCCTGTGCATAAATGAACATGCTGTAATCAGGTCAACGGTAATTTCCAATGCCCACAGAAACGGCACGGTCGGGTGTTAGTCTGCGCGCTTGGCTGTTGTTACGTAATACGGCATTCCCACTGACGCAGATAATAGGATTACGTTGTAGAGTACAGTAAACGTCACTCAACGCACGCCCCCTAACGTTGTTACCATTCGCAAGGCTGACTGACTCGTGATGTTTATGTAATTAACTGTGATAATGCTATTAAACAGAGAATAGGATATAGGCCCCTGAAGGCGATGCTTTATTCTGTATAGCATAAACTTACCAGTTATTTACAAACACAGATTGTGTAATTTTATGTGAGTGCATCAGTATATGGTTTAGGAGATCATGATGTGGCGATCGTGCGCTAAATCCTAGTCACACTTGGTTCTGTTTGTTTTCATCTCGCGCACTAATTATTATTTTGCTGTATATATATATATATATATATATATATATATGCTACTATGACACAATTCTATATCGGCTTTGCGTATGATAGAAGGTCACACGGTCATGGTCAAATTAGTAGGCCGTATTGCACAACACGCCATTTGAGTCACGATATCCTCGACAAAGCTAGTTTGAATAATTTATCGTTCACCACCGCCGTTATCCATTGCCATAAATGCTCAATTTGTAGGAGTTTTATACTTCAAATAACGTGTAATGTCATTTGACTCTTTCTGTGATATAGTTATACGACATCAGTCATGGCAGGTTGACGCGTAAAAGTGGAATAAGTATATTATATGTTCAAATGAACTCACTGTGTTCTGCAATTGCGCCATATACATATATATATATATATATATATATATATATATATATATATATATATATATATATA
>OY759265.1:28110804-28318304 GCA_963662155.1 Lamellibrachia columna
ACACTAAACATTTCTCTTCGAACTACGGACTGCGTTGGTTCTATACGATATTCCCACGGAGAATAGCAGCAAAGTTATCGTACTTTGTTTTTTCCAAAGTAACTCTGTGCAACGAACATAGTGCATCATGGGTAACGAATACCTGGACGTATGTATACGGAAGTTTCCAGTGTAACTATAAACAACTGTAAAATTTATATGTGTGTGCCTTAACTTTAAGGATGCCGCTTATTTTCGCTGCGTGCCGATTGATCGTTTAATATCGACCGACTTTCGCTAACTTGTTTATTGACAAGATAACTGTTTCAAGAAACGCTAGATGCAGGGATCGCTTTCATTCAAAGTGATGTATACATACGGTGTCATGTAAATATAATGCATGTGGTTTTAGTTTACCGATTTACGTAATATTGTGATCGGTGGGTGAAATGCTTGTTTCAATAACGTATACTATAAATAAAATAATTAAATACTGAATATTGTAAAAACATACGGCTCAAGAAAACGTCTTGATATCTCAAACTCATTCTTCTATTTGGAAAATAACGCAATTCACGCGTGTTCCGCTATCTGTATCAAACCTTCCTCGTTTTCTAAGTAATACCCCTTCTTTCGCGATGTTCTTCACTTCCAACATTGCGCCATGTCCATTTATTTTGTAAAATATTTGTTACCCTCTCGTACTATATTTATGATTTTAGAATTCTCCAATGCTTGGTCCTGTTGTATCCATTTATGGCCCCCTTTCGTTAAACCACCTGGGCTCGTCCAGTCGTCTCTGCTCGCTAGTCTCCGTGTCTTAGACTCGTGTAACCCAGCATTGTAGCCACCAGCAACATGTTTATATCGAAATACTGTGCACAACATCTGACAAATTACTAAGATTGTAATAATAATTGTATTTACATTACACTACCGAAATGTATTTAGGGAAGATTAAAGGAACCCACATCCACCGGGACACAGCCTGTCCGTTATCCCTCATCGAGTAATCTTCTCCGTCCGTACAGTTCGCCACGTCCGTGTAGACCACACCGCAGAAGTTGAAGACGTCTGTCTGTCTGTCTGTTCCATCACATCTCCGTCAGTTTCGCACGTATGCGGCTGAAATTTTGTAGGCGTGCTCGATGGCTCCTGGGGATGGTTCGTACATTGAAACAAATCGAAATTCGCGTTCGAATCTTGCAATGTCTTTAACGTGTCATTTGTTCATCAGATGCCCGCATCGCCCATGTATAGTTCTGATGCGGTAGTTGGTGATCTACAGGCGTCGAGGAAGGTCAAATCCGTGAAGTTCAGTGGTAGGGTTCGGGGCAAGATTCTTCTTTGTGGTGTCTGTTGAACCCCAGTCTCTTTTCCACCTTTCGTTCTCGGTGATGTTGATTTCAGGGGAGAGGATGCTTTGGTCCTGAAAGGCCGTCTCGGAGTAAAGCGCTGCCGTGGTTCTTGGGTTGACGTCGTTCCTTACTGGGAGGTCTTGGTCGTGTTTGACCTTGTATTCCCTCTAGGTTGCTGATGAGCGATGTATATGCGATGGAAGGATGTGGAGGGATGTAGGCGAGCACCGGCAGCCAGCTGGTTGGTGATGACTTCGGCGGTCCATACATTGTACGTATAGCGACGTTAAGTTGAGCGTAGACGGGGCAGGTGTGGACGCTATGTTCCCATAGAGGGCAGTAGTATTTCCCCGTGGAATAAACCGATGCGAGTGACCGATGGATTCGTGCGTTGCATCCCCAGCTGGTCCCTGCTAGCCTGTGGATAATGTTGTCACGTATTTCCATCTTTACTCACCTGTAACAGGTGCTGTTTGTAAGGGAAGCTGCGGTCGAGGACGCCGCTGAGATATTTCCGCTGAGGGTCGTGGGCGATGACCTTGCCGCAGAACTCAACGCAGAAGGCCGACCTTGCAATAGCATTGTGAAGGTAGAACAATTGAGAATACGGTCTTTGTTGGGTTCGGTTTTGACGTCGCTGAGAATGGTTTGACCCTTCTCTGGGAAGCATTCAGCCACGCTGGAATAACTGTGCGAATACTATTCGTTCAAATATCCACCTCTGTATGTAGCCAGGCACTCATTTATACAACTGAGTGAAATGTGGTAACGTGGGATGAGTGAAACTGCCAAAGCTTCGAAACGCTGCGTTGATACTTGGACGGCAAATGCCACGTCGTCTGTGTAGACGAACTTGGGTCGGCTTGTTACCGGCATGTCACTTATGTAACGGTTGAAGAGGTTCGGTGCTAGGACCGAGCCCTGTGGTACTCCACTGTATAGCGTCCGTGGGCGACTTCTTTGATGTTCGAGGTGGGCTCGGAAGTCTAAATTCGACTTGATCCAACTGAGCACGAGTTCTAGTAGATTTGAAGAGATGCAGCACTGTGACCAGTACGCCAGAGATCACACACTCGACCTTGATGATCGCGTGGCGGTGCGTAAGTTTGTGCTCGGCCGCGAACTGATCCAAATTCTAAAGCACAGTGGCATAGGCCCGGTATCGTTCATGGCCCAGCTTCCCGATCGCCGTGTCGTGCGTCGCCATCAGAGCTGCCTTCTTCGCCACACGTGTAACCAACTCACCTGAACTGGTTGCATCCCTCTGAGTGGCGTGTCTAGGATCTCGCAAAGGGCAAGGCGGGGGGGGGGAGAAGGAGGGGGGGGGCAAGCTTAATCACCTATTACATTACCATGCTGCCATGTAGTGGCGCATGGCCCAATGTCCTCCAAATACGCCATTGCACCCCTACGGCGACGGCGTGCCCAGACCCAGTACTACCTGAAATTCATTCTTCACCAATTTCGTAATCTTGGCGTATATGATCTATATGCATCAGCCTCTATATAAAACAACTATTACTTAATGCTAGGATGACATATTACACTATTTAAAATAGTGCAATATGTTATCCTGATTCCAACCACCCGTTACTAGGTAGGCCTATATAAAGTGTTCAACAAAACTTGGATAATGGGTCAACTTACCACGTCGATAGTATCACTAGTCGCTCCAAGTGTCTCGAATGTTTTCCTTTATTTGCATCTAGCGGTACATTTCAGTCGCATTCCGGGTTAATCCAAAGCGATGTCCTGTGATCAGTTCCCTTTGCACTGGTAGAAGTAGGCGGAAATAGCGCTGGGCAACAGTTACGTCACTTCCGTAGTTACTCGCTGGTTGCGCGCGCACTGATGCACGTCAGTGTTCATCAATGCAGCATGTACCAAACATTTCTGGCTGTTCTGGTTCCCTTAGCATGCCATCATAAGCATACCGATCTCGGTATTATTTCTACTCGTACACAGGCTGTACATCAATGTCGGGGTGATTTGCAGTGGGGTAAAGGATTGTTTTAAGCATCAAGCCTAGACCCGTTCTATTAATTTATTTTAGGCCGAGACCAGCCAATATCATAATTCCTATTTATGGATTTTGTATTGTCCGTAAAGAAAATCCGTGTAGCCACTCGCCTCACTCACACACCGCACACCGTAGAGTCTATATACAAAAGTGGACAGCGGAATGATCTGTTATAAAACGACGGACGGCGGACACCGGCTGACGGTGCGGTTGATAAAAACGGTCAGGTTTGTTCGCCGCCTTACAGTTGTTGCCAGTGGCGTATTTGGGGAGTGGTGGGGGTGTTGTTGGGCCACGGCCCCCCCGTTGGGTTAATGTTTTTGTTTTTTTCGGTATATTACCGTTGCGCGGCTACATGGTAGCATGGGTGAGTAGGCTTGCTCCCCTTGCCCCCCCTTGCCCCCTTGCCCTCCCTGCCCCCTTGCCCCCCTACCCCCCTTGCCCCCTGCCCCCTGACCCCCTTGCCCCCCGGCCTACCTCTTTGTGAGATCATAGATACGCCACTTGTTGTTTTGCTACAAAACTGCGATGATAAACGCGTGTCCATTCTAGTGCCAGT
The DNA here is from genome assembly GCA_963662155.1 of Lamellibrachia columna. Classification (NCBI taxonomy): domain Eukaryota; kingdom Metazoa; phylum Annelida; class Polychaeta; order Sabellida; family Siboglinidae; genus Lamellibrachia; species Lamellibrachia columna. The sequence continues at coordinate 28,114,721 of OY759265.1, forward strand.
TGTACGCGTGTTGAGAGACATTTCAAGTATGTGGTTGGAGGCGAAATACGCACATGGGTGACTTAATAAGATTTAACAACACAAGACAAAATTTAACAAGATTGTCATCCAAGGGAAAAGGCCAGATGGCTTATCGAGAGTCCAAAACAATTTCATCTAAGTGTAACCCGCCCATCTGAGATATTTGTAAATTTGTTTCTAAACATATTCATGCTGCTAGTATTTATAATCTGCAGATGATCTGTTGTATTCAGTTATTGTCCTCTGTGAGATCGAGTACTTTCTGATATCCAATTTACAATTTTCACTAATGACACCTCGTGTCCTCTGATTCTATTATATTTCTTAAGTGAGAACATATTTCTATCAATATTTTCATACTTACATATCGTAAACACAGGTATAATTAGTTCTTTTTCCTTATATGTTATTGTTCTCCTAATCAACCCAAGACTTTGATTATCCTTTGAAGCTGCAATACCACACTGATCTGAGACTTTCATATCAGCACTTATTGTTACTCCTAAGCCCTTTTCTTTTACGGTAGTACCTAGAACAGTGTCTCCTATTTTATAGTTTACATCCAAGTTCCCTTGACCTGTGTGTAGGCATTTACATTTCCCAAAATTCAATAACATCTGCCATTTTTCAGACCATTTAACTCATTTGTCTAGATCGTTTTGTAAATGTTGTTTATCTCTATAATTTTTAACCTTTCTAATCACTTTTGTTTCATTCGCAAATTTCAATACCTTATTGTTATATAATCGTCCAAGCCATTGATATATATTAAGAATAATAAAGGTCCTAATACTGATCCTTGTGGTACCCCACTCAAAAATTATTTCCAGTTTGAAATCTCCCCATCTACTACAACACGCTGTCTTCTGTCAGTCAGCTATTTTTCTATCCAATCGATTATGCCATCCCCGATACCACAGGCTAGTAGTAGTAATCTTTGATGTGGCACTTTGTCGAAAGCAGCTTCTGAAAATCTAAGTAGATAATATTTACTGGTGATCCCTCGTCTATCCACTTAGCGATTTCTTATAAAAAACAACATATTTGTTAAAAGCATGACCTCGCTTTTAGGAATCCATTTTGAGATGGATTTAATAACTAATGCCTAACAAGGAAGTCCACCATTATGTTCTTTGATTAACCTTTCTAATAATTTACAAATCACTGATCTTAAACTCACTGGTCTATATTTCTTTGACATTTTTCCCGAACCCTTTTTAAATAATGGTAAATAATGATATTTGCCTCTTTCAATTCAAAGGGAACCACTCCCTCTCTTGATGACAAGTTGAACACTCTTGCAAGTGGTAAACTAATTTGTTCTACTTGTCTTCTAGTGGTCCTACCTTGTCCTGTACGTTTTGTTTACTCCTGACATGCATAACAACTCTTGCTGTAATTGTTGTATGTCACATTTGGTCATAGATTCTTTTAGCTTTTCTAATTTCAGTTGTAGCTGCATTAAGTGCCTCTTTGTAATTTGTGTAGTCTTCATCCTTTCTGGTACGCCTGTAAACCCTCCACATAGTTTACTTGTACGCTATTTTTCTAATAGCTTCTTTTGACAAATGTTTCTTTCTAGACCGTTTTCCTTTTTTAAGGGAACAAATTGTTCAACGATTCTCTCAATTTCATATTTTAGAATGTTCCAATATTCAGTTGCTCTCTTATTCCTCAGCATGTTATTCCACTCTAGCTTCGGTAATATTTTCTCATATCTTTATATTTACCTTTGTGAAAGTTTCTCCTGTATTTCTTTTTATGTTTACTTTGATGTCAAAATGTATTTGATTATGATCACTTTTACTCAATGGGTCATGTATTTTTGATATTGTCCACTAATTCATTTTGTGAAGACAAAAGTATATCTAATACATTCTCTCCTCTGGTTGGTTCTAGCACGGATTGAGTAAGGCAGCTATCCTGTATTAAAATATAACTGTTTGGTCCTCACCCATTGTACTCTCTAGAGATTTCCATTGTATGTGTCCGTGTTTTTTTGTGTTATCCTCTTCATTTATGCTTGGACTTGACCTCTTATCCTGTTTGAGGCACCTCTAAGTAAGCACCTGCGCTTCTAGTTTAAATAATATTGTGTTTCTTTCGTGGGCTGTCACTTCTGGCGGTCTTGACTTATGAACTCCACGCTCGATATTGTAATGTAAGCTCCAACATCACATTTATTGTTAGGCATATTGCTCAGTGTTCACGTAAACACGAACGAACGAGTATTGGTTTATTTGTTTGTTAATGAAGTCGTGATTATCAAAGGTGCTATTTACAACAAGGCCTATAGAATCAGATTTAACGTATACACACATTGCACGATCAATTGTTGGCAATAATAACGACGCTATTCAAAAGTCATCTGAAAATATATTGATGCTAAACTCCAGTCAATGCTTGGGTCCGTCCGTGCGTAATTGAAGCCGTACAAGGCATTGATCACGGACGTGAATGACAAATTGTTCACCCAACCGTGTCGTAGTATCCAATCATGAGAAATAGGGTCAGTGTCAACTTTACCAGAAATTGTCCCACGAACAGTCAACGGACTACGTGGGATTCATTTGTCTCCTTTATGAATTCGACGAGGACTGTGATTGCGGGACCTTGGGAAAATAGTCACGGCATCAACATTAACAAAGACAGAGTATAAACCATTGGTACGGTGTGTCGTAGCATACTACAGAGAAACAGTGGCATGAAACGTTTGGAAAGTTTCGAGAAGTGGGTATGGAGAGGATGGAAAGTACAAATACCAAGGAGAGGAAACGAATGGGCTTATTTGTGTGGGATAACACAAGGTTCCATATTTGGACCGCTCTTATTTGTGTGGGGTAACGCAAGGTTCCATACTTGGACCACTCCTATTTGTGTGGGGTAACGCAAGGTTCCATACTTGGACCGCTCTTATTTGTGTGGGGTAATGCAAGGTTCCATACTTGGACCGCTCTTATTTGTATGGGGTTACGCAAGGTTCCACACTTGGACCGCTCTTATTTGTGTGGGGTAACGCAAGGTTCCATACTTGGACCACTCTTATTTGTGTGGGGTAACGCAAGGTTCCATACTTAGACCGCTCTTATTTGTGTGGGGTAACGCAAGGTTCCATACTTGGACCGCTCTTATTTGTGTGGGGTACCGCAAGGTTCCATACTTGGACCGCTCTTATTTGTGTGGGGTAACGCAAGGTTCCATACTTGGACCACTCTTATTTGTGTGGGGTAACGCAAGGTTCCATACTTAGACCACTCTTATTTGTGTGGGGTAACGCAAGGTTCCATACTTGGATCGCTCTTATTTGTGTGGGGTAACGCAAGGTTCCATACTTGGACCACTCTTATTTGTGTGGGGTAATGCAAGGTTCCATACTTGGCCCGCTCTTATTTGTGTGGGGTAACGCAAGGTTCCATACTTGGACCGCTCTTATTTGTGTGGGGTAACGCAAGGTTCCATACTTGGACCACTCTTATTTGTGTGGGGTAACGCAAGGTTCCATACTTAGACCACTCTTATTTGTGTGGGGTAACGCAAGGTTCCATACTTGGACCGCTCTTATTTGTGTGGAGTACCGCAAGGTTCCATACTTGGACCACTCTTATTTGTGTGGGGTAACGCAAGGTTCCATACTTGGACCGCTCTTATTTGTGTGGAGTACCGCAAGGTTCCATACTTGGACCGCTCTTATTTGTGTGGGTACTGCAAGGTTACATACAAGGACCGCTCTTATTTCTTGTCTAAGTAAACGATAGGTCTGAAGCTGTCAAGTGTAAACTTCTACTATGCGCGGATGATTCTGCATTAATGATGTTGGTACAGGAATGGTTGGTAGATAACATCGAATCGAAGGAGCAGGTACTATATTTAGGCATAACTATAGACCAGTCTCTATCAGGAGATGCTATTGCAAACAAGGTTATTAGCAAATGTTCCAATACAGTTAAATTTCTGTATAGAAATGCAAGACAGCTTGCTCTCAAGACCAAAAAACTAATTGCATCTACTCTGAGTCAATGTCATTTGACTACGCGTGTTCATCAAGGTATAGTGGACTTACTAAGAGATCCAAGTCCAGGTTACAAGTGGCACAAAATAAGGTTATTATGTTTATGTTGAATGTCCCCCCTAAAACACACATTGGGTGGAAGAAAATCTAAACGTTGGTCTGTTACCGATATAGAGTAGAGTAGAACAGTTGAAACTGAATCATATGTATAACGTCTTTAATGATATATCTCCAGAATACGTCAGGTGTCAGTTTCACCTTGTAGAAAATATGCACAATACCGGAAATAGTATAAAATAATTTAGTATACCACGAGTTGATAGTTTTGGATGACATTCTATTAAATATACCGGCATTAAGTTATGTAATCATTTACCAATTCATATTAAAGAATTGCAATCTAAAATTTATTTTTAAAAAGCTGTTAAGGACATTCTTATGTCTCAAATTCTAGTCAACAGTCAAGATTCTTTTATTTACTATTAATTTGTATTTGTTTTTATTATTGTTGTGTTTCTAGTCACTCTTAAATAGTCATGTATGTTTTATCTATATATTTTTTAGCTAGTCAGGCACTTGTTAGTCAGTATTGTTTTCATTCTAGTCTTATGTTCTTGTATGTACCATGTTGCCTTTTGTCGTGTAAATTTTTTTTACAGAGGACCACAATGGAAATAAGTTTGGTGCTTTCTTGTGTCATCCTCGGCAATATTCTATGCATTATGTTTTATTCAATTCAATTCAATTATTAGACAGGTTGAAAGGCGAAACAGTGGTGTATGTAGGATCCAGCAAGAGGGAAGCTTAGTCACCCATTAGTTTACCAGATTGCCATGTAGTGGCGCAACAGGTTGCATACACGAAACCATAAATTTAACCCAAAACGGGACATGGTATAGTGACCGCCCCGAAATACACCAGTTGGGTGAAATATAAAAGGAAAACAGAAGACGGGGCAATATGAAGGAAAGGTCAACGGGGCGAGGACCTGTCTCGTGACAGAACTCAGGCGAAGTAACTCCTGGTAACTCGAACACGTCAACATATCGAGGACGGTCGGTTCGACCAGACTGGCATGATTTAACAAGATTTAACAAGATTTGCCATCCAAGCCAAAGGCCCAGATGGCAAGTGGACAAGGAAGCCATTGGCTTATCGAGAGTCCAACAATGTTCACCTACTTATAACCCGCCCTCCTGATATATGTGTCAACCTTGTTTTTAAACATATTCACGCTGCTAGCAGTTACACAATCTGTAGACAGTTTGTTCCATTCATTTATTGTCCTCTGTGAGAACGAGTGCTTCCTGATGTCCAATCTGCATTGATCCTTTACTAATTTTACCTCATGTCCTCTAGTTCTGCTATCCTTCTTGAGTGAGAAAAACATATTTCTATCAATATTTTCATACCCATTCAATATCTTAAAAACTTCAATCTGATCTCCTCTTAACCTCCTTGTCTCTAGAGTTGTTAAACCACATTCTTTCAGGCGTTCTTCATAACTAAGGTCTCTAAGTTCTGGAATCATTTTAGTTGCTCTCCTTTGTATGCGTTCAAGCGTATCTATATCCTTCTTACGATATGGTCTCCATGCTTGTATACAGTATTCTAAATGAGGTCTAACTATTGCTTTATAAAGAGGTATAATTAACTTTTTTCCCTTATATGTTATGTTTCTTCTAATCAATCCAAGAATTTGATTACCCTTTGAAGCTGCAATACCACACTGCTCTGAAACTTTCATATCAGCGCTTATTGTAACTCCTAAGTCCTTTTCTTTTACAGTAGTACCCAGAACAGTATCTCCCATTTTATAGTTTACATTCAAGTTCCCATGTCCTGTATGTAGGCATTTACATTTCCCAAAATTGAACAGCATCTGCCATTTCTCAGACCATTTCACTAATCTGTCTAGATCGTTTTGTAAATGTTGTTTATCACCATCAGTATTAACCTTTCTAAACAGTTTTGTGTCGTCTGCAAATTTCAGTACGTTACTTGTTATACTCTCGTCCAAGTCATTGATATAAATTAAGAATAATATAGGTCCTAATACTGATCCTTGAGGTACCCCACTCAAAACCGATTTCCAATTTGAAACTTCGCCATCTACTACAACTCGTTGTCTTCTGTCAGTCAGCCATTGTTCTATCCAGTCAGTTATGCTATCCCCGATACCATGGGCTTTTAATTTAAGTAGCAATCTTTGATGTAGCACTTTGTCAAAAGCTTTCTGAAAATCTAAGTAGATAATATCTACTGGCGGTCCCATGTCTATCCACTTAGTGATTTCTTCCAAAAAACATAACATATTTGTTAAGCATGACCTCGCTTTAAGGAATCCATGTTGAGATGAATTTAATAATTTATGCTTAACGAGGAAGTCCACCATGGGTCCAAGTCGGCCTGTCGAGTGCTTCGCCGATGGCACTGGTAGATGGCAAGTGTATGATTCGGTGACATATTTCTTTTTTCTTCGCCGATGGCACTGGTAGATGGCAAGTGTATGATTCGGTGACATATTTCTTTTTTCTTCGCCGATGGCACTGGTAGATAGCAAGTGTATGATTCGGTGACATATTTCTTTTTTGTGTGTGTGCAAAACTAACCAGGCGTTATTACAAACATATTGCTGAAGCGGAGTACGGATCTTCTAAGGGCGTGGCGTTCGAGCCAGTCTGTCTCATAGGCCGATAGACGTTTCCCATACTCAAGATGAAATGAAATGTAACTTTTCAATGCCTACATGCGTATCGCGTGGTTCGAAAATAGGTTATACAACCATAGGTTATACAACCATAGCGACTCCACCGAGTGCGTGATTGTTAACTGATCAAGTCATTTTGTTGAATAGGTCATTCACGCTAAATAGTCTATATATACGAGATTCCCTTGTTGATAAAACCAATCGCGATAAACATCAATTCGCGTCTAATGCAGCGTAGGCATATGCCATAGGTTATGTGGAAAGGGATAATTTGAATAGGAACTTACTCGAGGGGTCCACTGTGTGTGAAAAGATTCAAAAGAGGTCAAGGTAATTAATGTAATTTTAAAACGTCGTGTAAGCCTTCGACTGACCCGGGGCTCTGTCGTTTGTTTGATGTTTCCAGCACATGGCAACGTTATATAAACTAACTAGTCTGTATATTGTGGTTACTACAATCTTATGGTGTTGCGATGCTTCATTCAACTAGCCAGCCTTTTTCAGAACATTATCGCCAGGCCGACCTTTTTATGTGCTGGCACTGATGGTCGCTACCAGGGTGCATGTCGTCCTCACTGGTTCGTTTACGTCCCCAATTAAATGAGACGGGACCGACATTAACGTGATCACCCGAGTCACGGGAGATACACAGTCCCCAATGTTGAGAGCCAGGTTTTTACACCAAACATTAAATTAAACATTAAATTAAATGAGACGGGACCGACATTAACGTGATCACCCGGGTCACGAGAGATACACAGTCCCCAATGTTGAGAGCCAGGTTTTTACGTCAAATATACCCACGCCCGGTCCGGGTCTTGAACTAATAAGCGGATGTGCTAACGACTACACTATCGCGTCCAGGTATTCATAAACAGATCACGGGCAATTTATAGAACATATTGTGGTTCATTAAAACACCTTTCGACAGTGAATATGTTAGACGTGTACATACTGTATAACATGGTTTTACAATAAAACGATCAGACGTACGTTGTGCCTTTACACGAATGAATGGTCTTTCAGCGGCCTGTCTGCTCTCTCGGGTAAACAACCAGCCGTGGCACGTTCGTGCTCCTGTGTCTACTGAAAGGCCGTCGTGTCCGGCGTTGTGCAAAACAAGAATTGCGTTGTAAATAGGCACGGCTTGCCATTCATGAACGTCAGTAGTGCGTAAATCCGCACGAAATAGTGAGTTTGAGTGGTGGGTTATTTACTCTCCCTCTCCTCTCTTCCTTTCTCTCGCCCTCTCCCCCCTCCCTCTCCTCACTCCTTCCCTCTAACCCTCGCCTCTCTCGCCCTCCTCTTTCCCTCCGTCTCTCCCCTCCACACTTCTGCCTTCTCTCCATCCCTATCCCCCTCCTCTTTCCCTCCATCTCTTCTCTCCTTACTCCCGCCGTCTCTCCGTCCCTCTCCTTTCTCCCCATCTCCTCTCCCACTCTCTAACCATTCTCCCTCTCCTCTCCCCCTTTTTTTCCTCCCTATCCCCTCGTCACTCCCTTTCCTCTCCTCTCCCCTCCCTATCCCCCTCTCTCCCCTCCTTACTCCCTCTCCTCCCTCTCTCCATCTCCTCCCTCCCTTCCTCTTCACTTCCTCCGACTCCCACTTCTTCCTTTCCTTTACCACACCACTTTGTCTCCCTATTTCTACATGCCTGCCTCCATCTTTAGTTCCCCTTACCCCCTCTTTCTCTCGCGCACCTGTCTCTCTCCCTTCCTCCTCACACGCATGCCTGTGTCTCTACCATTTATACAATCTCTCTCTCCCCTCTCCTGTCATCTTCCTCCTAACATGCTTGCCTCTGTCCCAACTTTTGAACAATCTATTTCCGTCATTATTCAGTCCTTTCCCCTCTCCCCGTCCTTCTGCTGCCATCTTCAATGACCACCTCTTCCTCTAGTCATTCGCCGTTCCCCGTGGACACGTCCGACGAGTCATACTCAACAACGGACCCACTCCTCACGACGATAACGCAGAGTTATTGTCGCGGTGTTCTGCTGTTGCTTAATAAACTTGGAACGTTTAATAATTCATGACATGGCAGAAAGCATCATGAATTATTTATTCATAGTTCCATAGCAAATACGGTTGCTTGAGTAGCAAGGTGTCTCTGTACATTTGTTCAACTTTTTGTAGAATTTGGCCTTACGAATTTGGGGGCGCGTTATTGTAGTTGACGAAAAGAATGTACGTTCATCTTGCTGTATTTGTAACAGGGAAACATTTTTAAAATCTGCTTAACTTGAATGTTAACTTCTGACCCTACAAGTCCCATGAATGTATAACAACTCAAGTCAAGTTGGTAAACAAACAAAGCATAATTGGTATTACCGAATCATGGGCCAACACAGACATAACATATGCTGAATTAGTATTGACAGGATACGTAATGTTTAGGAGAGATCGAATAGGAAGAAGGGGAGGGGGAGTTATTTTATATATTAAAGAATCTATTCAGGCTTATGAAATAAAATTAGAAAGGGAAGCAGATTGCGATGAAGCTGTTTGGTGCAACATAGTTTCAGGAAATAAAAAATTAACTATTGGATTAGTTTACCGAAGTCCAAACATAAATGAAGAGGATAACACAAAATGCTATAAAGGAAGTTAGTAAAGGGGAATGTATCGTAATTGGAGATTTTAACCATGGACACATACAATGTAAATCTCTAGAGAGTACAGGGGGTGAGGACCAACAATTTCTATTTTTAATTCAGGATAGCTTCCTTACTCAGCACGTGCTAGAACCAACCAGGGGTGAAAATGTATTAGATATAGTTTATCATCACAAAAAGAATTAGTGGACAATGTAAAAGTACATGAACCATTGGGTAACAGTGACCACAATCAAATACATTTTGACATCAATGTAAAATGAACCATTGGGTAACAGTACAAATACATTTTGACATCAATGTAAAATCAGAAAGTAAAAAACATATCGGAGAAACTTCCACAAAGGTAACAATAAAGATATGAGAAAATATTTAGCAAAGCTAGATTGGAATAACATGCTGATGAATAAGGCTGCAATTGAATGTTGGAATATTCTAAAATATGAAATTGAGAGTATCATCGATAAATTTGTTCCCTTGAAAAAACAAGGAAAACGGTCTAGAAAGAAACACTTGTCAAAAGAAGCTATTAGAAAAATAGTGTTTAAGCAAACTATGTGGAGGGTTTATAGGCACACCAGAAATGATGAAGTCTATGCAAATTACAAAGAGGCACTTAACCTAGCTACAATTAAAATTATAAAATCTAAAAGAATCTTTGAAAAAAAATTGGCAGGTAATATAAAAAATGACAGCAAGAGTTTCTATGCTTATGTAAGTAGTAAACAGAAAGTTCGAGATAAGGTCGGACCACTGGAAAACAACAGTGGGAACATAATTTCAGACGGGTTTCAAATGGCAGAGGTCCTGAATGAATATTTCAGCTCAGTTTTTACCACAGAAGATATCAGCTCACTTCCAGTTCCAGTTACTAAATTTGAGGGCAGTAAATCAGAACATTTAGGGCAGTTAATTGTAACTACTGAAATGATAGCAAAGAAAATTAAGAAAATGAAAGATAATAAATCACCGGGAGTTGATGGGATACCACCAAAACTGCTTAAGGAAATTGTTAAGCAAATTAGTACACCAATTGCAATATTATTTAACTTGTCACTAGAAGAAGGAATAGTTCCTTCAGAATGGAAAGAAGCAAACATCTCACCTCTATTTAAGAAAGGATCGAGGAACAAGCCAGAAAATTACAGACCAGTGAGTTTAACATCAGTTGTATGTAAATTACTCGAAACATTAATTAGAGACCACATGGTGGAATTCTTATAAAACATAAATTAATAAATACATCTCAACATGGGTTCCTAAAAGCAAGGTCATGTCTAACTAATCTCTTATGTTTTTTTGAAGAAATTACAAAGTGGGTAGATGACGGGTCACCAGTGGATGTTGTCTACTTAGATTTTAAAAAAGTTTTCGATAAAGTGCCACATTAAAGATTGTTACTTAAACTAAAAGCCCATGGTATAGGTAATGATGTAATCAACTGGATAGAAGAGTGGCTTACACACAGAAGACAGAGAGCAATAGTAGATGGTGAGATTTCAAACTGGAAATCTGTTCTGAGTGGGGTATTAGGCCTTATGCTGTTTTTAATATATATATATATATATAAATGATTTAGAAGATGACATATCTAGCAAAGTGCTGACATTTACGGATGACACAAATGTATTCATAAAGGTTACTAATAAACAAAGTTTACAGGATGATTAAAATAAATTAAATGGTCAGAAAAATGGCAAATGTTATTCACTTTTGGGAAGTGTAAATGTATACACATAGGATATGGAAACATGGACAAAGAATATAAAATGGGGGATGCTGTACTAGGTAGAACCACACAAGAAAAAGACTATGGAGTAACATTTAGTGCCGACATAAAAGTTTTAGAGCACTGTCGGATTGCTGCTTCGAAAGGAAATCAAGTTCTATTACGTATAAGGAGAAACAGCTAATTGTACCCTTGTACAAAGCAATAGTTAGACCACATTTGGAATATTGTATTCAACCATGGAGGCCGTATCGTAAAAAGGACATAGACAAGCTAGAAAGAATACAACGAAGAGCAACTAAAATGATTCCAGAATTGAGAGACCTTAGTTATGAAAGCCGCTTATTACAATGTGGTTTGACATCACTAGAGACCAGGAGACTAAGAGGAGACCAAATAGAAGTGTTTAAAATAGTGAACGGTTATGAGGATGTTGATAGGAATATGTTCTTCAAACTTAAAGAAGGCAGTAGAACCAGAGGACACAAAGCAGCACTAGTTAAGGAGCAGTGTAGGTTGGACATGAGAAAGTACTCTTTCTCACAGAGGGTTATAAATGAATGGAACAAACTGCCAAATGATTGTGTTAATGCTAGTAGTGTGAATATGTTTAAAAATAAAATTGTCAGATATCTGATAAGGGCAGGCTACATATAGATGAGAAAATTGTTGGACTCTTGATAAGCCAATGGCTTCTTTGTCCACTTGCCATCTGGAACTTGTTGTTTGGGATGGCAATCTTGTTAAAAACTGGTTTGGCAGACTGGTCAGACTGTGTACAACATTGTGTGTGGTGTGTGTGCGTGCGCGTATGCTAATCAATATAATTAACCTTCACATAAGACACCTACTAAAGTTAGATTTTGTCATACAAATTTATTGTTTATGTCAAAAGCAGATATCTTGGCCTGTGAAAACATCCTCAAACGCGTGCATGTTTTAAGGCACACATAACCAGCAACAGTGCATGAACGAACTACTGAAAAGACAACCTATTTCTACATCCATATATGCATACGTAAATTGGTTATTAAAATATACAACTCCAAAACATCACATGTATAAAACTATAACTATGTTACTCAGTTCATGAGGCAGGAATTTGTTCGAAAGTACTGGGTTACCTATAACTCTTTGTAAAGCTGTCTGCCTATTTCGTTAATACAGCTGTATTCAATATCTTGTCTTGTGGACATCATAGAAAGTAATTACTGAACTGTCTCATCATACAAATATATATTTGATCATTTTGTAGTATAGTATTTGATTTGTTTGTACACAAAATATGCAACAGCAATTTGTACATGACACAAACAAAACTGTATTTACATTTAGTAACACCACACACTATCAATCCTACCAATCCTTTTAACTGCCTTGAAGTTATTTAAATATAAAATGAGCAAGATTAGTCAACTAATACTTCATGCACAGTAATAAGTTCATGTATTTGCAGTATCACACCAACCAGGCTACACATTAGGAACTAAAACAAGTGTTTTCTTACTTGGAAATCAAAACAAAACAATCCACATTGACGAGTTAAAAACTAGACTCAACTAGACTAGTCATGCGTTTCCACTTCGACAGCGAGTGGTCATCTTATGAACAATGCAATTCCTGAATTTTAATCTTTAATTTGATTTTTTTATAGATTTTAACTTCCTTTCCTAGCTGTTGAACCATAGAACGATAATACTACAAACGCTACAAAAATATATATAATGAAATATATATGACATACCTGATATGTGTTAAGGTGAATAATGTGACAATTACCTACAAGGAAGGCAGGCCTGAGCCAGTGGATTTAACAGCACTAGTGTAGCATATAACCCATCAGATCATGTCTGGTGCCTCATGCCTATAGTGAAGTTTGCCCTGAAACATCGAGTCAAACAAACTTACAAAACAGGTTATAAAATTTAATAATATATACCATGTAACAAATGGAAGCCGATGAAGTTAGCTGCAGCTATCGTCATGGATGGCTGAATTATTAGATATCTACTGATTAAGTAAGTGCAAGGCTGGTGAGTACAGTGAACTAGAGTTGCACTCAAGAGTGGTCATACAGCTGCACTTTACTGCTAACCGAATCCTTGTTGTTCTTGGTCATGCCCAGAGTGCCGGTGCCGTACATCGCATGGCCGGGGAAGTTGTCCTCCTCGTCATAGGCACCTTGCTGGCTGCTGGTCTGCTGCTCGTCTTTGTCGAGTTGTCTGCAAGACAAATGTATGAACTAATGTTAAAGGGCTCCTCCTCAATTTAATTTTTCATTCGGCTCATTTAAGATTTATATCGCGGACATTTTATACTATCCACTACAACATGCTAGCTTGGTTGTACAAAACTATCATTTAGTTTGGGTGAAATAATTGGACCAACTATTAAATTATTCTTAACAAGATCTGGTCATAATTCGGCAAAAAAGAGAAAAATTGTCCAGTTCTACATGCTATGACATAAGGCTATTTACACTTTTGTAGTTACCCGATCTAATGATCAAACTCAATTCTTTCAATGACAAAAGGCGCACTCTTTTATTTAAAATGACTGCATATTACTGAAGCTTTTCACTCACTCATTCATGGGCTGAATGAATTAAGGACCTGATTCATGAAGGGCTAAATGAATTAAGGACCCGATTCATGATGGGCTAAATGAATTAAGGACCTGATTCATGATGGGCTAAATGAATTAAGGATCTGATTCATGATGGGCTAAATTAATTAAGGAGCTGATTCATGATGGGCTAAATGAATTAAGGAGGGAGTTTCAAAGCCACTTGTCTAATCTCCTACATCAACTTTATCAACGAACGGGCAAATCATAGGCTTACATTGAATATTTTGTATGCATGTTGTTGATGAATCAGAATACAAATAAACATGATCAATCTGAGGTTAGCATAATAGTAAGTGTGTCATGGCCAGTGCAGATGATATGACACATTCACTTTGGCTGTCAGTGCAGTTTATTACAGATGCCTAAACCTAGTTCTCTGTGTCTGAAGAATCACACCATATGCGAGTTAAAGCAGTCATGATTTACCTGAGAAAAAGTCCCCCAGTCAGACACTTACAAACACCACATACTTACTAATAACTGACTAATAACTGACTAATAACTACTTTGGTACATGAATATTATTCTGATGGCATTCACAAGAATTAATAACATTTGATAATGGTGCTTATGGTTCATCATATAGCAAAGATCATATGACAAAGTATACATTTAAAGAAATGGAACTTTGATTCTTGCATATAAGACTGACATCAATGTGTTCTTTACGGGGCAACTTTGACACATTGTCACTACGAGTGTCTCCAACTTACCGACGACTGTGCATCACTTTGATGAATGCCAGCACAAGTATGATGAATGCAGCCACACAGCAGATGATGATGATTGTAATGATGTAGGCGTTCTGCAACACAAAGATGTTAACTGAACATATGACAAGTCCATACATGTCCCACATATTCACATTCAAAGTGTCCATGGGTCAAAATGCAAAATATCGCCATGAGTATGATCACAGATTAAAACAACAACCCAGAATTAAAACAGCAATACATCACTGTCATTGCTTATACAGTACATCAATTTTATTTTATTTGCAAACTCTATTTCAAAAGTAAATGGAAATGGGAACAAATGTTTTTCTGTTTCAGAAAAAATTCTAGAAGGACATCATAAGGCATAAAAATATAAATCCTACATTTTCGATGAGTCGAATGATTGACAGATAAAAAATAATTTTTGGTGAGTTGAATGACTGACAAATCAACAAATCCTTTTCAATGAGTTGAATGAATGACATATCAACCAATCCTTTTTGATGAATTGAATGATTGACAGGACAGATCAACAAATAATTTTTGATGAGTTGAATGATTGACAGTTCAACAAATCATTTTCGATGAGTTGAATGATTGATAGATCAACAAATCATCCAGAGAAAAACGTTATTTTACCTTCAATGCTGAAGATTTATTGGGTGGTCTTTAATTGCAGTAAAGCAGTCTCTACATTTGTCGTAAAACTGGCATATTTTATTTCATAGCCAAATCATGTTTTCTAAAATATTAAGACATGAAAGATCACTATAGTCACACGTTTTGCATAGATATTATTCTTAAACAACAAAGATTTTATATAGATTCATTGTCACAATGTCCTGACCTCAGTGGCAATGATCCATAAAACATTCATTCAATTAACCAATGAACATCTGTGAAAACAACAGCAATGAATCGAATGATGTGAACACCTCAGAGGCTACATCTCAAAGTTGCTGCACAGGTTCAATGAAAACAGGACTGTAGAACTCACACTGCGAGTCTTGCTCTGGGCGTTATTTGTTGGTTTATTCATATATGTCTTGCCAACATCCGCCAGGGCTTTCTTCTTTTCATCAACTGTTGGCTCCTCAACACCATCTGTGTTGATACAGTAAGTCACCACTGTTGATCCATCCCTAAAAGCAGATAACAACTGATAACACAATGCCTAAAAGAATGTGGTTTAACAATACTTAGGCAGTTAAGAGGAGATAAAACTGAAGTTTTTAAGATATTGAATGGGTATGAAAATATTTACAGAAATAACTTTTCCTCACTAAAGATAGTAGAACTAGAGGACACAAGGTAACACTAGTGAAGGATCAGTGTAGATTGAATATCAGAAAGTACTCATTCTCACAGAGGACAATAAATGAACGGAACAAGTTATCAACAAATTGTGTAAATGCTAGCAGAGCAAATAAGTGTGAAAACTAAATTTATCAATATCTCAGGAAGATGGGTTACACAGATGAAAAATTGTTGGACTCTCGATAAACCATTGGCTTCTTTGTCCACTTGCCATCTGGGCATTGCCTTAAATCTTGTTAAACAAGGCACCATGCTTAACACCACATCTTTTGTTGTACAGAATACATCTTAGAAATATTACATACAGGATGTCCAAAAACTACATATTCGTGGGACTTAAGATATCATCAGAACTCTGATATTCGCACAAGTGCAATAAACTAAACCCACTTCCTGATATTATCGACAGAATACAACTTTTGCAACCCGGTAACTGGGTACTTTTGGCTTGCCTAACAGTGACTGTTTTTTCTTAATTTTACATATTAACATATTAATAATATTGATAATTTCCTCAGCTATGGAAAAGATGTATGCAACAGATTACGTTGGTCAACAAATCACAACAATGTAAAGTAGTCTGCTACAAACTTGTTGGTTATCTTGACATTCGTCACAACGATCTGGTCGGATGTCAACTGAGGGTTAGCGGCGCGATAGGCCTCTTTGATGGCACCAGTGATTTTCTCCTTCTCGCTCTGTTTTGAAGTGCCTTCAAGCATCATTTCATTGCACATGGTGTCAGAGAGCTTCAGACCAGATGCCTCCTCTATCGCCTTACTCAGGGCATCTGCATTAGGCTCCCGCACAAACAGTGGGTCTGGCTCCTGGCCAGAAACAGCTACATGGTAGTTGACTGGCATCGCAGGGTTACTGCAACACAGCATCATTCATATATACTCACTGCTCATATATTTACAGTCTCAGGCACCTCTTTGGCTATTAATAATAATGATAATTATTATTATTTATCAGA
Organism: Lamellibrachia columna; assembly: GCA_963662155.1. Taxonomy (NCBI): domain Eukaryota; kingdom Metazoa; phylum Annelida; class Polychaeta; order Sabellida; family Siboglinidae; genus Lamellibrachia; species Lamellibrachia columna. Next base: position 28,131,442 of record OY759265.1, read on the forward strand.
AAATACACAGTGTTGTCAAAAGAGAAAAACATTGATTGTGTGTCACTATATGAACTCATTATTTGTCAAGTTAATGACTCAACATATACACATTAATTCATTATCATTGATAAGCTAGAAAGAATACCGAGAACAACCGAGCTTATTCCAGAACTGAAAGACAGTTGTTATGAAAAAACCTAATTGAGTGCATGTTTTTTAAATATTTAATAGTTATAAAGATATTGACAGAAATATTTTCTTGAAACATAAGGAAGAACTAGAGTAGAACTACAAGGTGTGGCATATCATTTGTAAAAGAACAATGTAGTCTAGATAAAAAGAAGTATTATCTGCCACTCATACTGATTAATTCAGAATATCTAAGCTCTACTTGTCGGTGCGAGGATGCGATGTAACCCACCCAGTGCTGTCAGTGCTTCGGCGTTTGCGACTTGCAGGTGTGCTCAGTTCGACAGCAAACAGTGACGCTGAAATACCTGCAAATACACAGTTACTATAATACCTGCAAATACACAGTTGCACACTTACACAAAATATTACCACCCAAGAAGCTGTTCATTCTTTGGCAGGTTGTTTGCTAACTTCCATCTAGGCCACAAATATGCATCATATTCTTATTTAGGAAGCCTGCCTGACCTTGTCAACTCTGGCCACCTGGCACTGTTCACATTAATTAAAATTGGCATCAGTGTACCATTTTGCAATGTATTTAGGCAGATTTTAGCACATTACGTGCCTCCCCAGACATTACCCCCTGGACAATATGATAGTTATTAGTTGTGTACTAAAATGTGTACTTCATGATATGTTCTGTTATGGTATCGTTACTTCCTGTAATAGTGTTTCGACATCAACTGAATGCAACAAATGCAGAAGTGCATATGATAAATGTAACACAATGAGAACATAACTTTCTTTCAACTTTCTGTGCAACTGGTATCTTTTTTATCAATCCTGTATTGATATACCTCTGAACAGAATTTTTATTCAGGATACATGGTGTTTTCTGAATAAAAATTATTAGTATCTATTTTTAGACTAAACTCCTTGGTTCAAATACCGGTGTTGATTTTCGTCCAAGCACTCTTTATTCCAGTATGGATGGCTGTCTTCTTCTCAGTAACTTTCTGTGCTGTGGCACTCAGGACGAAGCGGCGGTTCTTCTGGGCAAGGCACTTGCAGGGAGGACTGAGGCTTGCATCCACTGACTGGAAGACCGAGGTGAGGTTAGCAATGGTGGGTGCCACTAGACTCATACTTTCTGGGTCCTTGCCCTCCACGGTCACAGTATAGGACACCTTGCTGACACTCGTCCTACAAGCAGCATCCAGTCAGTATTAATAACACTTCTATATCACCTAAATTCACAGGAATCCTACGTCAGAAGCAAAACAAACCAGAAATGTTAATGCGAATGGGAATATGCTGGTCATCATCAGAGCAAGGGATTGCTGAGTATTTAGAGTGGAAATGCAATTTAAAACAAATTTGGAGAAGATTTAAGACTTTTAAATAATGGGGAGCTCAATCCAGATTTTGCGCAAACTACAGAGAAAGTTCGCTTGCCCAGGTTAAGCCTAGTTTTAGAAACGTGTTGTGATGAGGCACATACATCGTGCCTGCTTACTACGCATATTTAATTTTTAGTTGTACAGAATGTACCTCATCAAGAGGTACCCATAATTGGTATACTATCACAAAGTTTTATTGTCCACGCCATTTGAGATAACAACCATTTCTTTTTTCCACTTAATGGGTTTTACCGCCTTGATATTGCATTTTTAATGATCTTATTACATATTATCAATCCTATTTATGTTCTGTATTATTGATGATATTAGCGTTTTATTTCCTATTTGAGATTTATCTTTTATATACAAATGCCATGTAATCAGTATACTTTTTCTTAAAATAATTTTACACACGCGAACATTCTGCATAGTTTTTAACATTTTATACAGCGTATGTATTATTATTATTATCACTATCTACATACAAGTTTGTATCGTGTGAACTGATGCCTGTACACACCCGTGAACGGGGCAGTAGCCCCGGATTTGATGGTGTCAAAATAAAGTTTCATTATTATTATCTGCAATTCCAGATATGAAATTCCAGGAATCCATCATTGTCAATTGCTAGGGACTAATTTATGTAGCTAAATGACCCGAGGCAACTGGGTATGAATAAAACTGCCTCAGCTTCTAAAGGCAGCAAGTGGACTTAAAACCTGGTCCTCTCAGTTGGCAGTCCAACATTCTCCCTCTGTGCCACCACACCCCAACAAAAACACAAAGAAAAATTACGATGATCGAAAGGAGAACTCAAAGAGGAATAGCCTTCTGTGTGAGCACGGCACGCATCAATACAACGACAAACACTTACCATGATTTGGTAGAATATTTCTCTTCAGAGACAAATTTAACCTCAAATGTTGAACCTAAAACAAAACCATTAAGTTTATTTGATATGTCAAATGCAAGTGAGTTTCAGTTTGCTTCAAATGGCCTTTCTCATTTCTTTATATACCATAACATAAAGCTAATCGCACTTTTGCAAGTTACCTGAACTAACAATCAAAGTCCATTCTTTCAATTATCTTAACAACAGCACACACTCTACTGTTCAACCAACTGCAAATATTACTTAGTTTTAAACTTTCCTACACAAATATTTAAAAATCAGACTCATACCTGAATTTAGCAGTGCCCATGCTGTTTTGACACCGTCCGCAAAGTTGGCCGATGCACCTTTCAAAGAAGATGACAACAGTAATGAACGCACACGCACAGAGCCTAACTTGAAGATTTTCAGTGGTGATGGTAGAGGTACATCAGAGGGCGCCACCTCTGCCTTGTCAGCCAGTTTGCCCCTGAATGACACTGTGTAGAACAGCTGGCCAACTTCAGTTCTGCAAATTAAAAGCAACCAATCACAACAAACTCTTACCAGTCATTCAACTGTTACGAGGACACCAATAACCAACAACAAACTATTGAGTAACACTGCAACATCTTCACTGGTAGTTAGGACATTTTCAACAAGGTGGGGTTGACTCAACATAAAAAATGTGTATGTTTCAACAATTATATTGAAATGTTTAAACGCTTTTATAGTGATCTGCTGAATCACGACAGGCCAAAAAACAAGCCGACATTACAGCATTCCATGTGTAGAAACAACTAGTTGGTCAACCCATTATTGGTAGATGGTGATTATATGTCGAGTGGGTTTCCTTGAATCACAATGGGCCTCCATTTTGGTTCGCATCATGATTTTTCAATTGCTGCAATGACTGGTCACAACTCACTTTACAGCGTGGCTTATTAGTTTTCCATCTCTAGATTTTTTGAGGCCACAGCAGGCTAAACATTTACCCTGTGTGGGCATAGACACCAGGTAGAAGGGACCAATGGCTTCTAGCGTCTCTTCCAAACTGTTCAAGTTTAAACAGCAGCAGATAGACTTGAACCCTGGTCCTCTCGATCGACATGCTGGCATTCAATCGCCAAGCTACCATGCCCCACAGTAGTGGTAGAACACAACTGTCAAGATCTCCAGTGCATCTAACAGAACTCACCTTGAACCACCCAGAGTAGACATTCTTTTCTCTTGGCCGATCACCTTACAGCTGATATCACTCTTTGATAGATTTTTCTTGGCTGTTGGTGATAAAACATGTGTATAGGTACGCATTTCATGCTTGAAATGTGACATTTTCACTATAGCTTTACTTAATGTTGACAAAATATAATATAACATTTTTAATAATGACAAGTCACCTTAATTTGCTGTCACAATGGCCCATGAATCTGTATTTGTGATTTGTTGTCGTCTACCAGTTCAAATTATGACAAACATGTGGCGTGGCATATTGACAATCATTTGGATTGGTCTGTTATCCAGCAGGGTCACCAAGTACCAACTACTGGCCATTTCCATTATGGCTTCAATGGCAAAATAAACTAAGATAGCGCTGATATTTGCCAGGTTAAAAACATGATTAATTTAGGTAGGTATAATACTGCAGTGTACTGAAATCACAGTAACCAGACGATATGTTCCGCGTTCACGATGAACGAATTTACACTGGTTCGAAGTGCATGCTTAATCGAAGGCCACAATATCGTCACTTTGGGAACATCATAATTGTTTCCAAGAACCCTGGGGGATTTCCAAAAAGACTGGTTTTTAAAGTATGGATTGGCGAAACATGATGCTAGTGCCGTATGATTATTTGTGGTGTCGACGTTCAGTTCAATATTTCCTAGCATATGTCATGATGAAAAATCAACTGACACATTAGCTGCCCCAACTACCTTAATGACCAAGCCTGCAGAACATATTGGCTAGTTATTTCATCGCCAATATACTGCATGATAAAGTAAAGGTATTTTCTTATATAGTGTGAGGCTATACTTTAGGACTGCTTAAGGCACTTTATCTTTCACTCCTGGTAGACCTGTTCATTCCAACAAGAACTCGACTTCACTGGGAAGCATTCAGCCAAGCCACAATTGCTGCACAAAAATGTGACTACAGCCAGAATGTCTACCTAGATACACATTGTTAACTACACTTTGGAGACACAACAACACTACCTGTGGATGATCTCACCTGACCAAGCGTCTTTCAACTTTATCTCTATTTCGTTGACCATTGAGGGTTTGACAGTGCCTGTGAACTGTAGACCAAAGGATTGGGCAACACTGGCCTGCACAGCTTCAACGAGAGGGACCTCATCCGCTGGGATTTTCTCCTCTAGCACACTGAACAATGGTTGCGGGTCCTGGTCAGGGAAGGTGACCACACCATTCACACTCACAGAGTAGAGTATTCGGGTCAGTGCACCGCTGTAAAGATGAGAGAGGATGAGGAAATAATAATGATAATAATCAACTTCTGTATCAGCTAAATCCTCAGGAACTCGAGCTCAAACGGCACAACAAACCAGATTCGTTAAGCATGATATCATGAACAAGGATGCGCAAGTCATTATCAGAACGAGGGACTGCCAAGGATTTATGGTGGAAATGCAATTTGGAAAATGTCTTAGACAATTTTAAAATGTGCTGCAGAAATAGGTCTTGCTGCTAAGAAATTACTGTAGAGTGTCAAGACAGGGTTTCACATCACTGTATGTGACATTGAAATAAGGAAACAACTTACCCATATTTGCCAAATACTCGTTCAAGCTTAGTGAATGAGAGCTCCACAGCTTGTTCTGAAATAAAACACAGGATACTATAAGAGAGACAAGAACCTACTCTAGATGTAGACATCATAGGTAACCCTAGGGGTGTTTGTAAATAATTTTTTTCAAATAATCCTATTTTTTATAAGATTGACCCCACCCACACACCTATCCCCCAAAACTGGAAAATTAGATGCACCCTACATGCATTGCCAATACAGTGAATGGAAATCTGATTATTGCAAAATTTCAACCAGGGAAAAACTCCAAAAAAAGTACACCTTTTTAATTTTTGTTTGATGATGCAAGTGGACCCTTGACCCAACCACCCATAGCACTTTTTTGTTGGATTAATGATGATGTTTGATGATAACCTAGGGTGAAATCTAGGTAGTCGTTACTTACACGAGGTCTTTATAGAAACACTCACAACCGTCCATACATATTATGTAAGCATCCAAGCATTAATGTGTGTATTGACAAGTATACGGTCATAAATATACCATATAGTTTCCAATAGAAGTGCACTACCTAACAGATGTACACTTCCCTTTTTCAGAAATGAAACCATGTGCAAAATCATAGATGAAGGCATGCTAAAAGCAAAGGATGGCAATACTGCCCAGCTTGTGGTGCCACTGGGCAGACTCTTTGGAAATTAATCATAGTGTGCGTCATACTCCCTAATAGTGGCGCCACTCACCATCTTACTATTGCCACAACTTGATTATAAATTCAAAATGGACGGCTGGTGGAGAGGTATAAATGATTGTTTGGTTGGGTGACATCATTGTTGTTTACGACTCGTTATATCTGCACATCAAATGTACTTTGTAGCAGTGGTGACATGATAAACGCATGTGTGCAGGTTGTGTGCGTGCGTGCGTGCGTGCGTGCGTGCGTGCGTGCATGCATTTATTTATTTATTTAGCTGACATTTATTTATTTTATCACTAGTTTGCTGTTGGCAAAGCATGCAAGTTTTAATTTTTAGTGCTGATTCAGCAATGAGGTCCACTAAACTAATAGATGCGCACTCAAGCCTTCACACTCGCACACTTCATGTCTATTAGATACTATACTATATATATATATATATATATATTAGTTTAGTGGCACAAACTTCGGGGGTGGGTGGTTGCACAAACTGCATACATGTCACGCACGTGCAACTCTACGCCAGGCACCACATAGCAAAGACACAGAGTCAGCACATCTACCAAATCAACCAACACATGACAAGAGCACAGTAGACAGACACTGCATTCGATCGCGTTTTTTGTAGTACCACCCCTCAATTCTTATATATATATATATATATATCTATATATATGTGTGTATATATATACATTTTAACAACTGATTTTGTAACTTTCAATGACTGATCAGACCACATATTATTTAATTAACACAGACAGTTAATACTACATTTCTGCATCACTGTAATAAATATACTGTTGCTGCAAAACACATATTTCATCAAACTACTGATCTTCCCATGCAATCGCCTCATGAATCAGTAGTCACCACCTATGTAGGTTGACCCTATACTTTACACAATGACAATTGACACAGGTAGAAGTGGCGTACCTGTGGTCTCGATCCAGACTTTTTTGACAGCGTTGAGCATGGTAACAGCGACATCTACTTTGATGTCCCCACTCACAGCTACATTGTACTGCTTGCTGTACTGCACTGGTGTCTCAGTGCCTGTGTACAGCTTGTAGTTTGTGCTGCCATCTGTTGATGTCACTGCGCCAGTGTTGACAAATTGCGCAGCTGTCATTGGCTTCACCATAGCAGGGTCAACAACCAGGCCATTCGAGGACGTTAAGAAGTAGTAGATGGCCGTCAGCATGATCCTGTAAACATAACCAACACTTATTGTACACTGTAGTGTAAGATTGGGGGCTTTGGGTGACTAGTGTAGAACAACTGAAATGTGGGGCCAACTGCTTAACACCAGATGGCGATGCTTTTCAGTTGTTCCACACTAGCCAAATTACAATAATTATGCATCCCGCTGATTAAAAAAGGGGATGTACACTAATTAGGGCATGTACGCTTAATAGGTCAAATATGGTATCTGTCAATTCTGCTTTTAAACATATTCATACTAGCTGCTATTCACACTTACCCGTGTTCACCGATGTATTCTTCCTTCGCTACAGCATCAACGGACACTCCTGTAAGCACAGTGAAAAATGCAAATGGACTTTCATAGTAGACAACAGTCACTAAGAGATGACTATCACCAAGGTTTGCGTTTTATACATATATAGCTATAAACCACACAAGATGAAGCACAATGCAAACGTGTTATATAATTAAATAATAATAGTTAAAAAAACAAATAAATTGCAGATTACCTCTCAGATTAACTAAATATGTGTATGCAATTAAACACAGAAAATAGTATGTCCTGCCAATTTGTTTTGCTCCTACAAAAATCTACCTTGTGGGATACAAATATTACTTTGGGAGATGAAACTTCTACGTTCTAGTAGTTTAATACAAAATGCTATTACTATTAAAAGCATTCATTAACATTGTCCATTGCTAAACAAATGACGAACATATTTAAACATCCCTTAAATGGAGCAAATAATGTGTGAATACAGTAGTAAGATTTTGTGATTTTCCTGCTTGAAGGCATATCACAACATTAATTATGATATTATCATCTTCACCAGCCTTGCCTGAGGGATACTGGTTGCAAAATACTTTGTATTAAAGCAACTACACTTCACTTCAGATTTGAATCTTAGCAAGGCTCATGACGGCAGTTGTAAAGGTACATTCCACAGAAATAATTTATTACAATAACTATAAAAAGGCAATAATTAAAATAAGATGCTGAAAACACACGACGAACAATACATTCAGTAATAACTTGTGTGCTGTGAAAGGATGAACTAAACGCCTACCAGAAATACTTTTTGCAGCTGTCCAATCTTCCATCAATGTATTATCGAATGTAGAGACAGTTGCCTGTGGGACAGGGCCTACCACAAAGAGCTTGAAGCTCTTGCGTAGGTTCTTGGCTGTGGTCAGTTGAGCAGTGCTCTTGATGGTGTACTGGGCCAAGGAATTGCTCTCAAACTTTCCAGTCAGAGCCACCTTATCCAGTGGCTCCTCTAGAGTGCCATCAAGCAGAGCATCGCCATTCTTCACAAAGAATACAAACTTCACCAGACGGTCGCTGTAAGAAAGAAATGTCTTTGAAGCATTTCCTTAACTGCATTTTGTTGTGACAACCCTTGCACAAATAAAAAATTTAAATCGATATTTATGATTACATTATTACAATTATAAATAATATCCAAACATTATTTCTTCAACAATAGAGCAAACTCAACTCCAATTTTCCATCATAAGTTTCCACTAGTGTGCATTCTAATGTGCATCATTTGGGTACCAAAGGATTTTGAATGTATTGAATATACAGACCAATATTGTTGCATGATAATAGACATTTCAAATAATGAATGACACGATAATTGTGAAGTAATCAAATACCTAAAACAATAAGTTGTGCAAACCTACTGCTCAAGAACTAAGACTTGACAAGTCAAAAATGTGTTAAAATTACTAAAAACTATTCTAACAAGTCCTTCAGGGGTTGAGCAACATTTTGTGGACCATAATCAGAGTCATAAAGAATATAAACTTATTTTGTAAACAACAACAGTTGCTTAACAAATCAAGTATTTAAGTTTGAAGACATTAACAAATATTTTGCCTGAAGATTTACACATCTTCATTTGCCAGTAATAAGATAAATTTTCAACAAACCTGACATCAATGTAATCTTCTTGGGCACCAAAGGACACCTTCAATGATGCTGAGCCTAAAAAGAGAAGTAAAGCATGTGTTATACCAGCAATGACATTATATTACAGATTACATAACAGATTCAAAGGTTGGTGTAGCTATTACATCCAAAGGTTGGTATAGCTACTACATCCAAAGGTTGGTATAGCTACTACATCCAAAGGTTGGTATAGCTACTACATCCAAAGGTTGGTATAGCTACTACATCCAAAGGTTGGTATAGCTACTACATCCCAAACGGAATCATGGTCTGTCAAATTTGTTATTCAACAAGAATAATATAATTGTTTATTTGCAATGAAGTACATGACACAATGCTTACATAAATAAATCTAGATCTATAGCTCTGATCTATAAGACAATCCCAGTGGTCCTGCAAAAAACTCACTTATGACATCACCACATTCTTACTGTAGTTCATCCATTATCCTAGAATACAAATAACAATTCCCAACAATCATTAATTATCATATACTTGTGGTTTAATATTAAACATTTCAGTGCACGACCCCACTGCAGTCGGCCAGAGGTTTATGATACTTGAATGCGGCCGCCTGCTATAGTGGGGCTAGTGATGCAGCGGCGTCACAGTATCAGTAGAAGTAGTAGATACATGTACCTGTCTTGGCTGCCTTCAGGACTTCGAACAGTGACGTAGTGACCTTGTTAATATCCATCCTCTTCACCCACTTCTCGAGGTAGATAAACATGGCCATCTTGTATCTCTGAAGACTGCTGCGCAGGGTGGCGCCAGTCAGCAAGGTGTACTTGTCTCCTGTTGGGCTTTCCAGTTTCTCAATATCAGCCAGTGCTGCTGGGTTGGCAGCAGGCAGGTCCTCCAATGTCTGTGTGATCGTGTTGAACGTTGCCGAGTAGAGAAGTCTTGAGGAGAACTCTCTGTCATACATAATAACAGTGTCACATTTAGTCACGATCAAGAAACGTTAATTTGTCCCAATAACAAACAGAATAATGCATACAGTAAAAAGTTTGACATTATACAATATTCTTCTATAGTAAGACAAAAACAATCATTAGCTAAAACTTTAAACAATACATTGAGCAGTACAAAATTAAGAGTCAATGTCAACTATGTCTATGGAATGGCTTAAAAATATGTTTTAATTTTTTTGGTGATAATCCAAATGGACCCTTGACCCACCCACACATAACAAAAAAATTTTCCATTAGATTTCTTATATTTGTTTAGCTCCTAACAGAAAAACACACCAGCAGAACACAAGAAACAGTGGGTCAGAAATAACACATACTTGCAAGTACACCCTGTATCTTATGTTAGCCTTACTTCCCGTAGCCTGGGTATGTCAAAGTCCAGTTTCCACGTTCCTGTAAACTCCTCCCTTTGCGTCTGCTGGCATATGGGGCAATGGAAGCCACACGACTGACAACTGAAATTGTACTAAAACTATATATGGAAACGGCAGTGGATTTGAACTGCTTGCCTAACAACTGTGCTACCGCACCTCTATAAGTACACGCACCCTTTGGCATTCAAGTATTCTTCTTGTGTGTGCACCTTTATCACCAGGGTGTTGTATTCTGCAACATGAATATTTGGTCTTAGATCGGTTGCCCTATGTTTACACACTCAAGCGAACTACCAGCTTCGTTGCTATAGACCCCACACACTATACCACTGCTTTAATACTGACGCACATTATACTAACTGCAACACTCAGACGGTTTTCATTATATTTATAATTGGGGGTTGTGCGCATGCGTCAGGGTGGTACGAGTCCGTTACATCGCTCCACACATTTCACTCAACACAACATGTTCACCAACACAACAAATGACCACAATTGGTACAACAACTCAACATAACCCACTGATCACGCAGAAACAGACAAACCAAACGACAACAAACGCAACTAATCAAAACAACGCCCTTTACCGCAACACATGAACCAAAATTTCAAAGATGGCGGACTACCACTGCCGGCGCCGTCCGGGTGAGTTCTTTTCATTTTATCGCTAAGCATTTCATTAGTAAGCTTACTTTTCTTCAAGTCGCCACTGTTTGCATTTGGATCTAACTTTCAGAAAACCATGCTACAAAATGTATTCCAATTCAGATGTCCCTTTAGGAAATATTCCCCTCACCTAGTCCCGCATTCCACGCGGATTAATCTTGGGCTAACGCAGATAATCACCGTCACTCTCCTAATAGCAACGATCATTGGAACATGCCAACGCGTATCTCGATCAAATCTCAAAATTAAACCAAAATATTATGCCCTAACTTTGAACCCCCGAATTAAATTCCCACCCAAAATCAAATTCAAATCAGACATTGTTACACATCTGTACCTCAGCAGACTGATAGCACTCTCAGGCGACATCCACCCAAACCCTGGCCCATACGGGCGCCCAATTCCAAATATTACCACTTCTCCATCTAGAAATGAGCAATCCATTTCTACCAACACCCAGTCTGACAGTTCCACGCTTACTACCCCAACACTCCACACATCACAAAATGCAGGCTTAATTTTCGCCCCAAACCCCCAAAACACTTCAACCCCCGAACGCCACAAGAAAACCCAAGGAAACACACTTAAAGGAATTTTGATAAACACCAACAGCGTTAAGAGCATAGAAAAAGCAACCCAACTAAAGGCAACTATTCAATATAATAATCCAGACATCATATTTCTAGTTGAAACTAAATTAGATGCAAACTATGCTACATACTCTTTCCTACCACCCAACTATGAGGCCATCAGAAAGGACAGGAATGTCCATGGCGGTGGAGTCCTTATAGCCTTCCGTGACAACATTGTAGCTGAACCCCTCCAAAATTTAAACTCAAATTGTGAAATAATTTGGACAAAAATTCACTTTGCACGAAACAAATGCATATACTTTGCATCTTATTATCGACCCCCAAATGACCACCTCCAATCCCTTGAAGCTCTCCACGACTCCCTAACTAAACTATATAGATCACAAAAAACTCCCCCTAACGTAGTCATAGCTGGAGATTTTAACCTCCCTGATATCAACTGGACAAATCACCAGACCACTAATAACAGCACCGCCAGCAAGCATAACAAACTACTAGAAATAACTAACGACTTTGGGCTGCAGAACATGGTAAACGACCCCACACGCATCGCTTCTGGCAACATTCTTGACCTCATACTCACCTCAAATCCCTCCATTATCATCAACACCCACACCACTCCTGGTATGAGCGATCACGAATCCGTGACCTTCAATGTCAACTTAAACCCAGTTCGCAACAAGAAACCCCCCCACCAAGTTTATAGTTACAAATCAGCAGACTGGGACCAACTCAAAGACGACATAGACAAACTAAATCTTGAGTACTTCGACATCGACCCCAACTCACAGGATATAGACATAAACTGGACCTTTTTCCGCGAACGTCTGACTACCTTGATTAACAAAAACATACCTAGACGATACACAAAGGCTAAAACCCACCTCCCCTGGATAACACGTGAACTAATTAGAATGCAGAGAAGACGAAACAAAAGCCACAAAAAGGCAAAGCAAACTGGACTAAACAGTGACTGGGAAAAATTTAAGGAACTCCGAAAGCAAGCTACTAAAGCATTAGCAAAATCCTACAAAGACTATGTTAACAACCACATTGGAGACAGCCTGAAAACTAATCCAAAACGATTCTGGTCATTTATTAAGGCAAATAAACGAGAAAACATTGGCATCCCCATACTTCGAGTAAACGACCAACCAATAATTAATGATCGAGATAAAGCAAATGCCCTAAACAACCAATTTAGCTCTGTATTTACCCAAGAAAAGCACCCCATCCCCCAAATAGCCCCCTCTACTTACCCCAACATCCCCCTTCTCGAAATTGGCATAGATGGCGTAATAAAGCAGCTGGAAAATCTAAACCAGAATAAAGCTACAGGCCCAGATGAACTCCCAGCTAGAGTCCTTAAAGAAACTGCAAAGCAGATAGCTCCCATCATCACCCAAATTTTCCAACAATCATACAACACAGGTAAACTTCCTAATGACTGGCTACAAGCATTAGTAACTCCTATACACAAAAAGAGCCATAAATCTGACCCAGCTAACTACAGACCCATATCACTAACCTGCATCCTCTGTAAAGTAATGGAACATATCATCCTAAGCAACATGTGGAAACACCTGCACAAGCATAACATCATTCTCCACTTCCAACACGGATTCCAGTCGGGACTGTCTTGTGAATCTCAACTCATTGAGACAGTCCACGACTGGATGACTGCTATGGACAACAAGACCCAAATTGACGCAATCCTGCTTGACTTTGCTAAAGCCTTCGACAAAGTGCCTCACCTACGTCTTCTATCAAAATTGACCTCCTACGGAATCACTGGAAACACTCAAAATTGGATCAAATCTTTTCTATCCAACCGCAAACAGAGAGTCTCAGTTAATGGTGCCCTGTCGGACATCACAGATATCACATCTGGTGTCCCACAGGGTTCAGTTCTAGGACCTGTCCTCTTCTTACTCTACATAAATGACATAAATGGGAACATCAAATCTTCTATACGCCTTTTTGCAGATGATAGTATTATATATCGTAAAATTTCTTCCAAAACCGACCATGAAATTCTCCAAACTGACCTTAGCCAACTCCAAACATGGTCAGACAAATGGCAAATGGAATTTAATGTATCTAAATGCGTCCACCTTCCAATAACAAACAAAACTAAACCCAGCACACACAAGTACTCGCTTTCTGGCCAGCCATTATCCACCGTATCCAGCCACTCATACCTCGGAGTAAAATTGGATTCCAAATTAACCTGGACAAATCACGTCACTGACATAACTTCAAAATCTTCGAAATGTTTAGGCATGATTAAACGAACTCTTGGCCCATGTAAACCCGAAGTTAAGCAAACAGCGTACAACATGCTAATCCGACCAAAACTTGAGTACTCTTCACCCATATGGAATCCCCACACCTTTTTGCAAATTAAAAGCCTTGAAAGAGTGCAACACTCTGCTGCCAGATTTGTTAAAAATGATTACAGACGGAACACAAACCCAGCAGATCTAATTACTGCCCTTGGATGGCCAACCCTCGAACGAAGGCGCATTATCAAACAAGCCACTACCTTCTACAAAATTCTAAACAACATTATTGAGATCACCCCCCCTCCGGGCCTACTAACTCGCTCTCGAACCCGTGGACAATACATAGCCCCCAAGTGTCGTATAAATGCAATGGTCTTTTCATTTTATCCCAGAGCCATTCGCATATGGAATAAGATTCCATCAAAAATTACCAACATAAAAAACCCAAAATCATTTCAAGAAGCTATTATGGAACTCCCTTTCACCACACCTCCTCACCTAAACTGCCTTTAAAACACAGTGCTCAGCGTAAACTTATCCATGGTGTGGGTATGGAGACTGTCTATGTGTGCATGTGGCAAGGCAGCGACAGTATCCATACACACAACCAACCTATTAAAAATTTTCTTTAAACATCCTATACATAAAATAAATAAAACTATCAGATAAAACCATTTCAGCAACATTAATTATACTAGTCTTTTAATCGAACGTACCACCCACAGCGCATGCGCACAGTCCACCACAAACTCCTGCGTTAGCCCAACTTTGGGCTGTTTGGAGTAAACCACTTGAGACTTGAGACTATATAATATCAATCATTTCCAGATGGCACGGAGTCACAGAAGGCCTTATCGAGAGTCCACAATTTGAAATCTCCATATGGCCCATCCATGTCAGATGTTTTCAAATGTTTTTTTACTACACCATGAGTATATGCTCAACAGTACAGCGCTTATAGTGCATCATAACATCCTCTTCGGATGAATCTTAGCACTTCATATTCTTTCATATCTTTATGAAACATTCAACCACACTGCAACCAATACATGAATCTGTGGATTCCAACATTGCCTGTTACTATGTATTCATTTACACAGCTACATGAATAGAGGCAATTGGCATGTATGACATACCCATGTATGACATACCCATGTATGACATACCAATGTATGACATACCCATGTATGACATACCCATGTATGACATACCCATGTATGACATACCCATGTATGACATACCCATGTTTTAAATGGCAGCTTCAAACCATGGCTTATTCAACTGACAGTTTTCGCTGTGCTCCACAAATAATAAAATGTCAAGTGTCTAAGGAAAGAGTTGGAATACTGTAGCATGCAGGAAATACTTACTTGGTGAGAGAGCAACCCAAGATTTCTTGACAATCTCCTCTATCTTGTTGTAGTCAGTCAGAGCAACCTTCTGCATCACATCAATGCCAATGAGCTTAGAGAAGCTGACCAGGTTAGCTGGATCTTTAGTGTACAGGAAGTCTTTGTACTTTGTGCCAGTTTCTCCTTTGATGGACACATCAAATGCTGCCTCCATGTCATTGCTGCTCAGACCGTCTTCAAATAGTGCATCTTGAATTGTACCATCAGAAGAAACGAAGTAGGCAAACTTGTAAGCAGCCTTCCTGCAAGAACAACACACAACAATGTAAAAACAGGGTAAATGGAAATTACCATTAGATTTCAGAGCTTGAGTTCAAATGGAAATTACCATTAGATTTCAGAGCCTGTGTTCAAATGGAAATTATCATTAGATTTCAGAGCCTGTGGGTCAAATGGAAATTATGACTAGATTTCAGAAGCTGTGTTCAAATGGAAATAAGCATTAGATTACAGAACCTGCATGCCAAATGGAAATTACCATAAGATTTCAGAGCCTGTGTTCAAATGGAAATTACCATTAAATTTCAGAACCTGCATGCCAAATGGAAATTACCATAAGATTTCAGAGCCTGCATGCCAAATGGAAATTACCACTAGATTTCAGAGCCTGCATGCCTAATGGAAATCATCAGATTTGACAGGAAACTGAGGTTGAGTAGAATCTGAAGATACTGATTGTTAAGTAATTATGCAACTTGCACAAAGTAGCAACTGCAGAAACTACCACTTGTGATGGAGCATGACAGTTTCATATCCCTTTACAACACCACCACCAACATATCACTTTTCAACACCACCACCAACATATCATTTTACAACACCACCACCAACATATCACTTAAATCTGACCAACAAAACTAACTGAGGCATTTTAGAAAACCACAAAATGTTAATAATAATGACCTTCTATAGCATCTATATCCTCAGGAACCTGAGCTCATGCATATGTATAACATGTTTCAATGGCAATTCTAATTTTAATGACATTCCATCTTGCTTAGTTAAACAGGGGTAGATTAACTATAAATCTGCCAATCTTACTACAGGGTGTAAGTACTTACCCTGTCTGATCAATGTGTTCCTCTTGCTTAGCAAAGGTCACCTCCAGTGAAGCAGCAGTTGCTGCAATAAGCAAAATAAAGCAGGTTGCACACTGTTGTTCAGACACAGTGTGTGCCGATTTTGTCCAGAAACACAGCTGTGATAAGTGTGTGCAGATCTTGTCCAGAAACACAGCTGTGATAAGTGTGTGCAGATCTTGTCCAGAAACACAGCTGTGATAAGTGTGTGCAGATCTTGTCCAGAAACACAGCTGTGATAAGTGTGTGCAGATCTTGTCCAGAAACACAGCTGTGATAAATGTGTGCAGATCTTGTCCACAAACACTGATGGACTAAGTGAGTGCATGTCTTGCATAAAATGTACCAATAATTCAGCAACAAATTTCTGTATTAATAAACACGTATGCCTGCAATAAGTGTTAGCAAACTGGATGCATACAGGTGCAAATAGACGAGTCTGTGTTGATCAACTGCCTGACAGAAATCTGTTTCCCATTTCCTGGACTTTCCCGAACAAACCATTTTAATGGATTTTTAGTGTTCCACGAGTCGTGAAATGTGAGTTGATGTGTAGCTCGAAGCAAAAACAGTAGATCATATTAAGATCATAACTGTCAAGGAATTACAACATTATTGATATTTCTGTAAAGGATGATCATTTATGCAACTTGCCTCCATTATTTATCTACCTAACAATCTTAATAAAGATTTTACAATTTTTTTATAGACACTCATTTAGTAATTCCATAGAAAAACAGCTCCCACGGAAATAGGCAAATGGTAAAAAAGGGTGATTACACAAAGAAAGCTACAAATGGTGCAATGCAATCACCCATTTTCCATATCTAGTGATGTTGGTCATGCCAAAACTCACTGTCGCCCATATGCTACCAACCAACTCTACTGAGTCACCGACTAGGTGATATACTTACATGGCTTGACTCCCTTCCATTTGCCTTTAAGAGAGTCTATGACAGCATCACGATCAGCCGTCAGTACTGGGCGAATCAACAGGCTGTAGAATGCACTCTCGTATCTTTTCAATGTGCGCCCTGTAGTGTCATACTGCATGTAGTTGCCACCTTGGGGTGACGCGATGGCAATGGCAGTCTGCAGCTCTGTCTTAAGCTTCAAGGATGCACTGGCAGTGAAGTCTGTCCGAGCGATCAGCTTGTCTGTCAGCACAGCCTTGTAGCGGAGTGTCCACACAAACTCACTGCAAGTATTTCAAGACAAGGGTGTATGTGGGAGAACACTGACCACAGACAGTCTCTGTCACAGTCATCTGTTAAAGTCTCTGTCGCAGTCATCTGTTAAAGGTATTTCTTCTTGCAGCAGATGAAGCAGTAACTATGTATACTATGTATACTATGTATACTATGCAGACCTAATGGGCCTAATCCTATCATCCACAGCTCCACCCTGATAGTTTCACACACGCACATGCACACACACACACACATATATATATATATATATATATATATATATATATATATATATATATATATATATACACACATATGCATCAGAGACATTCATAACTGATGGTGTACATTTGTTCTTGATAAGTGTTAAAATTGACACTTACGTTTGATCGCTCACCATCTTGTCCAGCTTCAAGACGGATATTTTCACACTGTTGTAGGCTGAAATTGTATTGAGAAAATCAAATTATCTCTATAGCTGCATACTGAAAACGGGGGAGGCTGTATTTGGGCTGTACTGGGACTTTGGGAGTACAAAGAGCAGCAGGCATGCCAAAGTTGTTTGGATGTTGAAAATAGGTAGAGATAAGTCTGTTTGGACGTCGAATTTAGGTATGCAATATACATAAATGGACAACATACAAGCAATGTCTATGTGACGTTGATCAACCCTCATTTATAAGCACTTCATTTTCATGATGAATACAATGTGTGGTGTGAGAATACAATGGAGGGGTGTGTGGTGTGAGAATACAACGGAGGGGTGTGTGGTGTGAGAATACAATGGAGGGGTGTGTGGTGTGAGAATACAATGGAGGGGTAATGGGGAGTTGAAGTTTGTAGACAACTGTCTCGGAAAAGTCCCAATATTGCAAATGGTTTGCATGAAATCCACAGAATGCATTTTTAGCATATTGCCAGATATGCAACCATTGTTGATGTGTAGGCGACTTGGGAAGGTGATTGGCAATTGGTTGAGTTGAAAGGAATACAGAGAAGTACATTTGGTCAGCTCGGCTGCAGAAGCTGCTGGAAGGATGGTAAAGATAACATCAGACTGCCTTTGGGGCTCCACTCTGGTTTATCTGTTGGGGTTTAATCCCTTAAATCACTTGCCTAATATAGCTAATGAGCATGATCTGCCCAGTGGTATTTGCCGATATATGAGGAATGGAATAGTGAGCATCAGGAAATTGAAGGAGATACTGTGTTAGCAAAACTGAGGATGACTAAAATGCTTACCAGTGTCGACCTTCTTCCACGCACTGGTGATGCTGGTTTCCATCTCGTCGAAGTCTCTCCTGGAGACCTTCTGCTGGAAGACGACTGTGAATAGTTGGCTGACACGCACTGTGATGACAGGAGATGTCACAAGGAGATCACTGTAGGACTGAGAACTTCCTACAATTTTCACATCGAATGCTGTCTTCAGTGCCGCCGCATCCAGTGGCTGTTTGAGTTGGGCATTGATCACTTTGCCGGCATCGTCGATGAAGTAGACCAGGCGCCAGTAGGTGACCCTGCAGTGATGCAGGTGATTATGGTAACAACGCAAAACAAAAGTTGGCAATTAGGGTGCTTTAAAGAGCACAAACTGTGGCAAGTTGTTTCCAACAGCAGTGTTTGTTATTCTTTGGAGCATAGCTTTTTTATTGAATTAAAATGCACACATTTTTTCCAGATCATATCAGGCCAAGACAAGATGTGAGATAAGATATGACAGTTATTAAAATGACATTTCATGAGCAGCTTGTGTCATTAAAGTATCTTTATTATTAGAATCTTTATTGCTGTTGTACATTTACCACCAGAAAATGCCTAAAACTGGAACTTGACAAACGAATAAATTATCCAGTGAAAAAGGTATATTTCACCTTCAAAGGTTAAGATTTTAATTGCGATAGAGTGGTTTCAACATGTAAAACTGGAATATTTTAATTAATTGCCAAATCGTGCATTTTCAAAAATATCAAGAGATGAAAGATCACGATAGTAACAAGTCTTGAATATATATTTTCATTAACCAACTGATATGTTATAAATACTAATAAATTAAGTGATGCAATGTTGTTTAGTTAACCAACGGACATTTTTGTATGTCGCATTTAACTCATAAAACCAGGTGATGTCTGATCATAGTTACACAAATACAAGTGTAAATTGGTTTAACCAGATTTAACCAGATTGCCATCCAAAGCAATAAGATCTAGTTGGCAAGTGGAGAAGGAAGCCATTGGCTTATCAAGAGTCTAACAATGTTTGGAAACAATACATCCATCAATTTCTTCATGACTGACTAATGACAGTATAACATCCAAGAGAGGTAGACTCACTAACATGTAGTTTGATTCAATAATTGGGCTGGAACACAAAAATCTGTTCAACTAAGTTGTAATTTTGGTGAAGACTACTACGTAGTTCACATTACTTACCCGCTAACAGTTACAACTACTACATATAGTTCACATTACTTACCCGCTAACAGTTACAACTACTACGTATACTTCACATTACTTACCCGCTAACAGTTACAACTACTACGTATAGTTCACATTATTTACCTGCTAACAGTTACAACTACTACGTATAGTTCACATTACTTACCCGCTAACAGTTACAACTACTACGTATAGTTCACATTACTTACCCGCTAACAGTTACAACTACTACGTATACTTCACATTACTTACCCGCTAACAATTACAACTACTACGTATAGTTCACATTACTTACATGCTAACAATTACAACTACTACGTATAGTTCACATTACTTACCAGCTAACAGTTACAACTACTACGTATAGTTCACATTACTTACCTGCTAATAGTTACAACTACTACGTATAGTTCACATTACTTACCCGCTAACAGTTACAACTACTACGTATACTTCACATTACTTACCCGCTAACAATTACAACTACTACGTATAGTTCACATTACTTACATGCTAACAATTACAACTACTACGTATAGTTCACATTACTTACCAGCTAACAGTTACAACTACTACGTATAGTTCACATTACTTACCCACTAACAGTTACAACTACTACGTATAGTTCACATTACTTACCCACTAACAGTTACAACTACTACGTATAGTTCACATTACTTACCCACTAACAGTTACAACTACTACGTATAGTTCACATTACTTACCCACTAACAGTTACAACTTCTTCCCGAACAGCCGCACTCAGCATGAGTGACGTTGACACTGAAAGACATCATACAATGCATGTACGCAAATGTATGTATATTGCTTAATATATGACGCAGTCATAAAAAGTCATTAAATGACAGACAGATATACCATAATGCTACAAAAAACATGTAGGTAAATCAATAATGGTTATAACTGGTGAAACTGATCACAGATATAGCAACAGTTGACTGCCATTCAAATATGGCTATGCAGGTTTTCTAAAGCTCATTTTAAATAAACATCAATGTTAACTCCTTCCAAGACATGGTCTTGAATTGAACCAGTCCTAGTGGGCTATGATAAAATTAAAGCAACAGAGGAACAGTGAATGTCTTTTAGTTATCGACTGCAAAAACTGAGGCAATCTGAGCAGAACAACATTGTCCAAGTTCCTTACAGCAGTAAGTGAATGTAAAACCCACATCTACCATGTGGAAGGCCACAAACACTAACCAAACCCTTAGCAAAAAACATATAGAAATCCACAGAATTCTACAGAGTATAGTAGAATTTATTATAGAAAACAATAGAAATCTATGGAATTCTACAGAGTATATCAGCATAGCCATAAACAATAGGACTGAGAGGATGAGCAACATTCATGTGTCACATACCAATCTTTATGCGCCAGGCTGCTTGTAGGTTGGCCTTGATGGTTGTCAGTTCGTTGTTCCTGATGGCTATGGTGGTGAGAGCGGAGAAGTGGAACCGGTACCGGTAGAGCTTCACTGTGGCTTCGTCAAGCAACTTATAGTCTTCACTGTTGGCGTTCTTGAACGTTATAAACTTCTGTAGCTTGGTCATATTCAGTGCCGTGAGAGTTGCTGGTATCACGAATGCGCCATTTAATCTCAGGAAGTAGACAATACTTGTGGCAAACATCCTACAAAACCACAATGTTTTGTCTTTCAGCAGTTTATATATATCATAATCCATGTGTAAATACAGACACCCTGAGATTTTTTATGATCTCTAGAAATCAAAGTCAAACTGGAAACCATGAGTGTCATAAATGTTTGAGGGTGTAACTAAGGGCCAAATACTTTTACTGGTTCAGTTAGCAACTGTAGGCCAAGTTCTACATGGCTGTAAGAAACCCCCTGTTGAAGTACCATGATAACGACACTGATTGGTCCAACCGACAAAACAGAAACTTGTTAAGTAGGTCGTTCATAAGGTGATCATGTTTTTTTGATGAAATTAGATTATATCATAACAAAGACAATAAAAGCACAATTGTTGTACATATATACAGATAAAGAGACAATTTGCATTAATCTAATAGAGACAGATGCTTATCATCATTTAGAAAGTTTCCTCAGATGAAATGCAACCAAAATGCCAATACATATATTATGACAGTCAAACAAATCAGTATGTTATTAACTAAATACAATGAGTTCAACATACCCTTCGTACACATAGTCTTCCTGCATTCCAAACTCGACTTTAACACCTGAAACAGAATTAAACAAAGTTTACATAATGTATAATGTAAAACTGGTAGTAAAATTAAATAAGCCATCTGCAACTCCAACAAGGCCGTGTAGGTTCAGTAACACCTGTTTCACATCATTTCAACACCAATAAGGCCGTGTAGGTTCAGTAACACCTGTTTCACATCATTTCAACACCAACAAGGCCCTGTAGCTTCAGTAACACCTGTTTCACATGCTACTTTATTCTGTCATTTATTATTTCGTTGGCAGGTTAACAGTTACATCTGTTCACACACACGCACGCACACTAAATATGCTTTGCATTTAAGTAAATAAATATTAGGGCCAAGAAGGGCCAGGGAGAGGTGAAATAAATATTAGGGCCAAGAAGGGCCATGGAGAGGTGAAATAAATATTAGGGCCAAGAATGGACAGGGAGAGGTGAAATAAATATTAGGGCCAGGAAGGGCCAGGGAGAGGTGAAATAAATATTAGGGCCAGGAAGGGCCAGGGAGAGGTGAAATAAATATTAGGGCCAAGAAGGGCCATGGAGAGGTGAAATAAATATTAGGGCCAAGAAGGGACAGGGAGAGGTGAAATAAATATTAGGGCCAAGAAGGGCCACGGAGAGGTGAAATAAATATTAGGGCCAAGAAGGGACAGGGAGAGGTGAAATAAATATTAGGGCCAGGAAGGGCCAAGGAGAGGTGAAATAAATATTAGGGCCAGGGAGAGGTGAAATAAATATTAGGGCCAAGAAGGGCCACGGAGAGGTGAAATAAATATTAGGGCCAAGAAGGGACAGGGAGAGGTGAAATAAATATTAGGGCCAGGAAGGGCCAGGGAGAGGTGAAATAAATATTAGGGCCAAGAAGGGCCATGGAGAGGTGAAATAAATATTAGGGCCAAGAAGGGTCAGGAAGAGATGAAATAATTATTAGGGCCAAGAAGGGCCATGGAGAGGTGAAATAAATATTAGGGCCAAGAAGGGTCATGGAGAGGTGAAATATATATTAGGGCCAAGAAGGGCCAGGGAGAGGTGAAATAAATATTTGGGCCAAGAAGGGCCAGGGAGAGGTGAAATAAATAGTAGGGCCAAGAAGGTCCATGGAGAGGTGAAATAAATATTAGGGCCAAGAAGGGCCAGGGAGAGGTGAAATAAATATTAGGGCCAAGAAGGGCCAGGGAGAGGTGAAATATCGCTGCTGTTTTAAATGTGGTATTAAAAATATCAAAGTTCCCCTTTAGTGTTACTCCCACAGGACTTGCTACAGGATTTCATTAGATCTGCATCAAACTCACAAAATGCAGAATCCTGCCAATCTGAGGAGGATTTTCATGAGACAAAGATAAAGACTCAGTATTGTGAGAAATTGTTAACATCGTTTATATCCCACACACATACCTTCCAACATATCTGTCCAGTATGACTCAAGAGCTGTCTGGAACATCTTGTTCTGCTCCGTGGCGACCGAGCCCACAACAAACACAGAGAGACTCTGAGTGACACGCCGCACGGCCCCAGTTACTGTGGTCACCACATAGTCACCCCGGGGTCCGACAATCTTGTTTGCTCCTGTCAGGGCAGTGCTGTAGTCGATTGCCTTAATGCTTCGAGAGTCGATGACATTGTTGTTTTCAAAGGCAAAGTAGATGAGTTGGAACGCTATTTTCCTGTAGTGAGGGCGAACAACTCGTTAATTTCTAAATAATTTTTCGAAGCCACTCGTGCAGGTGCACATTCAAATAATAAGATTATTTTAACAGAGCCACAAGATAGAGACTAATACCGATCTACATATATCACAAAATTGGTCGTGCAATTTAGTCACGTGTCAAATACTTAAATATTTAGGCCACAGAAATATAAGAGGCATGATGGATTGGAAAAGGTGTTCTTGGAGGGAATAATATTAAATTACGTATTTATAACGAGCCATATATCCAGTTAAAAACATGCTCAAAGGGGCTAACAATGTAAAATATGTAAGAATAGTGGCAAGAAATAAGTAGAGGCGACAATAAAAATGGGAGAAGGACATCTCAGATGTCTACGAAACAGTGAGAGTGGTGGGGAGAATAACTCGAGAAAGGCATCGTTTTGCAAAAAGATTTGGGCAGCGATGTTCTGATCATGATATGCAAATTGAAGAATATATTGATACAATGTCATTGTAACTGGACACATTATACAAGAATCTGGGCTGTACATAGGTAAACAAGTTGAATGTTATGACGTGATACAAAACACACCTTTCAGAGTCCATGACTTCATCCGACTTCATGATTTTGACTGTGACACTAGTGTGATCTGCAAGGACAATTCATACATCGCCAGTTAGCTTACACCAAGTTTTAGAAAATACAATCTTTACATAAAATTACTATTTTAAGACTTTTTAAGGCCTTAAAATGCAATATCCAATTTAAGATTTCTTTTTAAGACTCATGTTCTCACCTGTTATCTGAGCCGTCCACACTTTCTCCAACACAGCTTTGAACTTGCCGTAGTCAGCCTTCAGGACCTCTGAGGCAAGTGTCAGAGTAAACCTCATCCCAAATTCATAACACTCAACATCCGTAATGAGACTTCCAAGTGTGGCATCAACAGTAGTAAGAGCTGCCTCTACGACAGTCTTGCTCAGTTTTGTTTCAACCTCAGCATCCAAAGGAATGTCTCCAGCCTTCATGATGTACCATATCTTCCATGCACTGTGTCTGCAACAGTTCAATGAGGCCTCAATATTATCCCACATCCACAGCATTTTCCTACGTGACTTGGCATAGAAATTTCCTC
This sequence comes from Lamellibrachia columna, assembly GCA_963662155.1. NCBI lineage: Eukaryota > Metazoa > Annelida > Polychaeta > Sabellida > Siboglinidae > Lamellibrachia > Lamellibrachia columna. Next base: position 28,156,471 of record OY759265.1, read on the forward strand.
AATGATAATTTCACATAATTTCTAATTTAGACACTTTTATACAGCAGTTGCAGGCAACTTACATATATGGAAAGACAGAGTGCCTGACATATCTTGCTCCATCCACACTCCAGAACTTTGGGGTACCTGAGCTTTGAGTCACACAGTCTCACCCTTGAGCATTGCAGGGAAGTTAATAGTGACAGTCTGATAGATGTACGGAAAATGAACAGATGAAGAAGCAGCAATTCACTATTACAACTACAAAATGGGATAAAAGACCGTCTTTGAATGGAAATTCTTCTTTATGAAGCCTTGCTAAACCGGAGTCCTTAAAATAACCAATAGCTATGAATTAAAATAAACAGTACGTGTTCTAAACGTTTATTTATTTAAAATCCAAACCAAATGGATAAATGACTAGTGCAGTAACGCACTAACCTGATAAAACTGTATTATAACTATGTAATATCTGGTATTTAACTAAAAGCTACAACTCCCTAACCCTCTACCTCTGACCACTGTGTACAGTCCAACAGCCAAACACAAACTGACAACTTGTTCTTTCAAAAGTCAACCGATTACGCATTATGCATGCACACACACGCGAACGTGTTCTTTCAAATAATTAACTGATTATGATTATTAAGAAATGTAAAGTCAATCAAGGCAACAATATTCAAAAGAAGATGTAGATATTTGGGGCATGTCCTTGGAATGCTTAGAACAAGAACACCAAAGCAGGCGTGGTACTGGAAGCTATCTGGGAAAAGAGGACATCCAAAAGAAACATATCAACCAACCATTGCAAGAGATGTGCCAACCCAGAAAATAAAGACAACTGAAGAATGGTGGCCGATAGGAACGGATGGCAATGACTGCTCCCTGCTCTCTGCTTTGTGGTGTGTCTGTCGGCACAGGGAGGGAGTAACACTTAAACATACCCGTCCTTTGTCATGAATTCTTCTTGCATACTCATCTCCACAGATTTATCAACTGAAAACAAACAAGTATCACATTTTACGCAGTGCCAGGAGAACAGATCTACAACATTGCTGACAAATCACAAATTCAACATAATTACTGCTGCAATTATAAAACTGTTTTGAGTGGTATGAAAGGGCTAAATCATGCCTGGCATTTATATAACTTTCCTTTTGCACAGAAATGCTATTAAAATTGTTTTCTCTAGATATGTGTTCATTAGTAGTATAACAATGTCAAATATGTTAATAATTTTAGTGAATATTAATAAACTATATATAATAGTAATGGTTAGAAAACTAATTGTTAACTGTGATTGATATACAAGGACTGATTTAATTAATTTACTTATTATAGTTGCTCTTTAAATTCTTCTATCTAACAGATGCTACTTGGGAGTACGTTAATGATTAAATGTATTTCTGCAAATAACAAGCAACAAAAACTTATGACTAGTTAGAGAATGCAGAATTACACCAGTCATGCACAATGATTGAACCAGTACAAGATCACAACACACCAGCTATCACAACACACCAGCCATCACAACACACCAACCTTCACAACACACCAGCCATCACAACACACCAGCCATCATACTAGACCCATAGTGACAGTTTACACCAACAAAATTGTCAACAATCATATACAATGCCAGACTGGCAACCACATCCAATGGATTGCAGGGCTTGTTTATTTAAGGAAATGATTTAGTAAGAAGAGAAACCATCTGTCCGAAACAGGAGATGTCATCATACCTAAGCCAATCGCCGTGGTCAGAGCTGCCGCAACATCTTTCTGCTGACTGCTTGCAATGACACCGGTCATGAAGAAGGAGAAGGCTGCTGTCTTGGCCACGGTCCGGGTAGGACTGATCCGAATGAGGCTGTAAGGTTCACCGCTGGCAGAAGACTGAGTCATCTTGAGCTTGAATGCAGCTATGAATGCCTCATCATATCCTTTTGGCTGTTCTGTGACATCATTAATCGTGGCCTCATAGTAGAGCACAAAGGCAATGAAGCTGCACCGAGCTATCACCTCTTCCTGTGCAATGACTGTCACTGCCACAGCAGGACCTGTAAACACACGTGTTCGTTAGTGGTGATGTTAACAACATATGGTATGTGTCATTGAAGTAATTGTAGAAGGTAAAGGTAAGTTCTTATATAGCATGGTATACAGGACTGTTCAAAGTGCTTCACAGTCCGCCCCCTGGCAGACCTGTTCCTTCCAACGCTAACTCAACTTCTCTGATATCATTCAGTTCTTTTCATCAAAACCATATGTTAAATTTAGAAAACGTTAAATCATTCAATTATGCAAATTTTATGAAATACCATTGACAAACAAATAAGTTTGTCAATATGCATACAATCAGATGAGAAAAGTCAAGAAAGTTAAATTAAATTAAGTTTATAAAAGACATGACTGCTACGTCTCACCTAATGCAGCCCAGGTCTGCTCCAGAGCTGTCTTGAAGGTAGCAAAGTGAGCCTTAAGGACAGGCTGTTTCACAACGATGAAGCTCAAATCAGCCTTGACGACCAGCCGTCCAAGTGCACTCGCATCTAGAACTTGTATGCTACCGAATGCCAGTTTTAGTTCATTGAAGCTCAGGCCAACTTCTATCTCAGCATCCAAGAAACCACCAGCAGCCTCTACAGTGTAGCTAAACTTGAACACCCTGTCACTACAAGACAAACATGGAAGTCAGTAACATAATACAGTGACTCATGTGAGGACATGAGTATGTACTACCTGTGTACTACCAGTAGATGAGAGTGTACTACCTGTACATGAGAGTGTACTGCCAGTACACAAGAGTGTACTACCAGTACATGAGAGTGTACTATATGTACATGAGAGTGTACTACAAATACATGAGAGTATACTACCTGTACGTGAGAGTGTACTACCAGTACATGAGTGTGTACTACCAGTACATGAGTGTGTACTACCTGTACATGAGTGTGTACTACCTGCACATGCGTGCATACTACCAGTACATGCATGTGTACTACCAGTACATGAGAGTGTACTACCAGTATATGAGTGTGTACTACCAGTACATGAGAGTGTACTACCAGTACATGAGTGTGTACTACATGTACATGAGAGTGTACTACCAATACATGAGTGTGTACTACCTGTACATGAGTGTGTACTACCAGTATATGAGTGTGTAGTACCTGTACATGAGTGTGTACTACCAGTGCATGAGTGTGTACTACCTGTACATGAGTGTGTACTACCAGTACATGAGAGTGTGTACTACCAGTACATGAGAGTGAACAAATAGAAAATGTTTTCAACGCACCCATTCAACCTGAAGCTGTCCAACTGGTTCACAAATTTGATGCTCACATCTGTCAAATCTGTGTGAAAAACACAACCAACAATAACAAAACGTTATTTCAACCAGACTTGAAATCTAGCATATTCGAGCTGTACACCAACATAATCGACACACATTTCAAGGAATGGCTTAGCTAACTAGCCATGCATAACAATAGGCCCAATGCCAAACAATCACAATGAATTAAAATAAAAAATTCATTAATATGATTTATATCACAATGAAATCATTCCGAATAATTAGGCGTGTATTAGTTTGCGATACACAATATGGGTATTGGTGAAAATGTTCATCACTTGGTAGAATAGATCAGAACAGATATTCTTCTGAATATAACAATAAATGTTTACTCATTTCAACGTTTCGACAACCATCGGTTGTCTTCTTCAGCAACTGAATTCTGAGATCTTAGTTCTTTTTCTGCTCGCCAGGTGGTATGGCAAGCAGACTGTCCCATGATGGCATGGCGAGCAGACTGTCCTGTGATGGCATGGCGAGCAGAAGAACTAATTTCCCAGAAGGGTTGTCCAAATGCAGAAGTGAGTAAACATTTATTGCAGTGTTCAGAAGAAGAATCATTTATTTGACCTTTTGTTATGGTTCTAATAATAGATATGCATTATTAGAACTATTTACCATGAATATGTATTCATGGTAAATTAGTATGAAAAAGTATGAATATAATTATGTTGCATATAAAATAATAATAGTATCGTTACCAGATACATAAACAATAGGGTCAGGGGAAAGAAAGTCTATACTAATGATATATATATATATATATATATATATATATATATATATATATATATATATATATATATATATATATATATATAAATATATATATATATATATATATATATATATATATATATATATATATATATATATATATATATATATATATATATATATATAATTATATTAATGTATATTCCTTTGGAAAAAAATAACAGTTCTTCTTTGGAAATCACACCAAAGACCTGGTATAATTTTACCCACCTGTCCTGGCCTTCTTCCATAATCCCTTCAGTGCAATGAGCAAACCGTTGATCTTTGTACTGAGAACCTTGGTGCTGAGGTAGACGCTGAATGAGGTGGATGAGGACAACACAGTCTCGTCACTCATCTCCTGGAACACAAGGAATGCCTCGCCACTGGCGTCCATTTTGCCTGCCAGGTTGGCAGTCAGCTTGACCACATCAATCCCCACTGTCTCTTGGACGCCACCAATGAGAACATCATAGTAGATGCCCTGAACTGTTCGGCTGCATGGAAAGATAAAGGGTAAGATATATTGTCACCATTTGTGATTTGCTATACTCCCTAATATTGGACATGGTCTGATTATTTCTGCTACTCAGCCAGCTGTTGAGTTTTTTTAAAATTTATTTCACATGATTTAAGCAAAGTGACAGCACTAAAAAACGAGGAGGAAAGACATTAAACAAATATTAGTTTCAAATGTTTGTCTGTGAATGTGATGACTGCGTGAAAATGTAAACAATAGTTCCATCATCATCATCATCACACGCAATGATTTCTAAACTTTCCCTTACAGTCCCTCACTTGAATTCTACGGTCATACAGTTATGATTGCATGCATGTACGTTCATGAAATCATAACTGCACCCCTGCATCAGAATAGAGCACATTATCTGTATATGTAATAATGGCATTTACTGTGCACTAAAACAATATGTTCCTTGTAATAGCTGCAGCTGGACATGAGACCACTGTGCATACTCACCCTTTAGATGTTGTCAGTGTCTCTCGGCGGGAGTATTCAATCACAGCAGCTGCAACACAGCAATGTCAAACCTTACAACTTGTGCACTCTCTGAGACGATCATTCAACAGTGCTCAACCCTACGTTGTTTGTTTACTGGTCTACAACACTGTTATGTTTGTTTACTGGTCTACAACACTGTTATGTTTGTTTACTGGTCTAGAACACTGTTATGTTTGTTTACTGGTCTAGAACACTGTTATGTTTGTTTACTGGTCTACAACACTGTTATGTTTGTTTACTAGTCGACAACACTGTTATGTTTGTTTACTGGTCTACAACACTGTTATGTTTGTTTACTAGTCTACAACACTGTTATGTTTGTTTACTGGTCTACAACACTGTTATGTTTGTTTACTGGTCTACAACACTGTTATGTTTGTTTACTGGTCTAGAACACTGTTATGTTTGTTTACTGGTCTAGAACACTGTTATGTTTGTTTACTGGTCTACAACACTGTTATGTTTGTTTACTAGTCGACAACACTGTTATGTTTGTTTACTGGTCTACAACACTGTTATGTTTGTTTACTAGTCTACAACACTGTTATGTTTGTTTACTGGTCTACAACACTGTTATGTTTGTTTACTGGTCTACAACACTGTTATGTTTGTTTACTGGTCTAGAACACTGTTATGTTTGTTTACTGGTCTAGAACACTGTTATGTTTGTTTACTGGTCTACAACACTGTTATGTTTGTTTACTAGTCTACAACACTGTTATGTTTGTTTACTGGTCTACAACACTGTTATGTTTGTTTACTGGTCTAGAACACTGTTATGTTTGTTTACTGGTCTACAACACTGTTATGTTTGTTTACTGGTCTACAACACTGTTATGTTTGTTTACTAGTCGACAACACTGTTATGTTTGTTTACTGGTCTACAACACTGTTATGTTTGTTTACTAGTCTACAACACTGTTATGTTTGTTTACTGGTCTACAACACTGTTATGTTTGTTTACTGGTCTACAACACTGTTATGTTTGTTTACTGGTCTAGAACACTGTTATGTTTGTTTACTGGTCTAGAACACTGTTATGTTTGTTTACTGGTCTACAACACTGTTATGTTTGTTTACTAGTCTACAACACTGTTATGTTTGTTTACTGGTCTACAACACTGTTATGTTTGTTTACTAGTCTAGAACACTGTTATGTTTGTTTACTGGTCTACAACACTGTTATGTTTGTTTACTGGTCTAGAACACTGTTATGTTTGTTTACTGGTCTACAACACTGTTATGTTTGTTTACTAGTCTACAACACTGTTATGTTTGTTTACTGGTCTACAACACTGTTATGTTTGTTTACTGGTCTTGAACACTGTTATGTTTGTTTACTGGTCTACAACACTGTTATGTTTGTTTACTAGTCTACAACACTGTTATGTTTGTTTACTGGTCTACAACACTGTTATGTTTGTTTACTAGTCTACAACACTGTTATGTTTGTTTACTGGTCTAGAACACTATTATGTTTGTTTACTGGTCTACAACACTGTTATGTTTGTTTACTGGTCTACAACACTGTTATGCAAACATCATTTATCACAAGTCATACTAATAATAATAATGCATTTGTCTGTGGCCATTCTGAGGCAAATTGCAATACTATAACAGTTATACATGAATTTTAGATAAAGGAATATATATATTAAACCATTTAAAATTATATTAACAATAAATAAAATATAATGTACAATGCAGCCCTGTTATAATGTTAGACCAGGTCATAAGTGAGGCACATAATAGATTCAAGGCTGCATAAAAGCATATGCTCAAGGTCTCATTTTAATCTAGAAAACGTGGTACAGGTGAGGACAGAAACCAATTAAAGACATAGGCAACATACACATAATTAAAGACTAATGCAAGATGTGAGAATACAAATACATAAAATATTGGCATTCCTAGATGGTGCACAGTTGTTGGATTAAAACTTTCACTCAACTGCATGAAATGTTTGATACAAATGCGCAGACAATAAGCGTAAACTTACAAGATGCCATGTCTGTGTATGTCTTTTTGATGAGGGTCATCAGCAGGGAGACATCAGCCTTGGACAGCCGATTCAAGAAGAACAGCTTCTGACTGAGCTCAAAACGCAGAGCTTTCCCACTGGGCACAGTCACAAGCAAGTTGACACTGTCTTTCACGTCGGCTGATGCGCCAATCACAGCAAGGAGTTTAGTCATGTCAAGACTGGTTGATCGGCTATCTCTCACCACGCCGTCCACCTTCACGGTGAAGTGCATGTGTACCAGTTCCATGCTGCAAACAAGAGCCATGCAGTGTTGACAGATGTGCACATCGTTGTGTAGTCAGTTTATCTAAGTGTGTCATGTCTCACCAATAATTTCTTGCACCAGTTTCCATACAACCAGTGGCAGGATAATGTAACTGTGCAGTAGGGATTATATGCGAATGATAGTGGCGAGAGCGTTAGCCTAATTACGCCTTTGCAGGCAGTGATACAGTTTACTATATAAAGAGCCGCATGGCCTATATCCAGCCTCACTTGTTCTCAAATTCATTGGTGCAACATGATAATTTTTGGTCTGTAAAATCTCAGCTATAATTGTTATAGTTACTTGTTATTCTTTGTTAATTGTTGGAGTTAATTCTAGAATAGTTTTATTGGACGGTTAATAATTAAGTGTGCTAATCAGGAGTTTTGAGTGTTTTTTTATCCCGCCATCCTCCCTTGAACATAAATTGGAGTAGTCTGGCAACTGGGGGTTATAATAGTGTATTGGGTAAACTTGTGGTAGTTGTGCTACAGGTTTTGTAATGCAACTTCATGTCATGTTCACCGTTGTAAATCACCATTTGTATAGCGATGTTGCACTTAATGCTTGACGCTTTTCCCTGTTCCACATTGTAGCCTTAGTGTTCCTTAGTGTTCCTTAGTGTTCCTTAGTGTTCCTCTTTTATGATTCGTTTAGTAGTGTACACAGGGTTTTTAATGTGGAGAGAGAGACCCCCACAGATAAAGTGTGAATGGTAAATGCTTGGCAGTAGTGATATATTTAGTAATTGCATCGTTATCAATGTTTGGTAATCTGGCATAATAAGTCTGTGAATTGTAGATATTACTTGTACAGAACATTTGGGGGCCGGCATGCTTGCTGTGATGACGTATGTCATTTTGATGGTGGATGCTTGCATAATTGCTAATTTCCTAGCTCGTGATTACTGAATTAAATGTAACTGATTTGGCCTATTTCACCCTACACTGGACTCGCATTGTTATTCTGCATGAATAAATTACTGTCACATTAATATTCAAATTAGTAATTCAGTCATCCACAATGACTAAATACAATTTTCACACATAAAGTTTCAAGTCAAGGTCAATGTGGAACATTTTGATTACACATTTCTCATGAAAACTTAAGTGTTGATTAGTTTTTTCTTCTGCTGTGTTTTTATCACTCACCTAGCCACGGTCACTTTCTCTTGTTTCTCTATCTCAATTTTGACATTTGCTGATGCACCCAAACCTGCAAATGATATGTTCATATTCATTATCTGTAATGACATGACATACAATAGGCTGATACAAACAACAATATTTTGGTTACGCTAAGAATTAGAGTGAGTTAAGAAAGACACTACTTGAGGGAATAGAGGCATGGAAACAAAGCTAAGGTAGGAAGAAGGCATCACAGATGTCTTTGGAACAGAGACATGGGCTGGTAGAATAGCTGGAGAAAGACATCACAGGTGTCTTTGGAACAGTGACAGGGGCTGGTAGAACAGCTGGAGAAAGACATCACAGGTGTCTTTGGAACAGTGACAGGGGCTGGTAGAACAGCTGGAGAAAGACATCACAGGTGTCTTTGGAACAGTGACAGGGGCTGGTAGAACAGCTGGAGAAAGACATCACAGATGTCTTTGGAACAGAGACAGGGGCTGGTAGAATAGCTGGAGAAAGACATCACAGGTGTCTTTGGAACAGTGACAGGGGCTGGTAGAACAGCTGGAGAAAGACATCACAGATGTCTTTGGAACAGTGACAGGGGCTGGTAGAACAGCTGGAGAAAGACATCACAGGTGTCTTTGGAACAGAGACAGGGGCTGGTAGAACAACTGGAGAAAGACATCACAGGTGTCTTTGGAACAGTGACAGGGGCTGGTAGAACAACTGGAGAAAGACATCACAGATGTCTTTGGAACAGTGACAGGGGCTGGTAGAACAACTGGAGAAAGACATCACATATGTCTTTGGAACAGAGACAGGGGCTGGTAGAACAGCTGGAGAAAGACATCACAGGTGTCTTTGGAACAGAGACAGGGGCTGGTAGAACAACTGGAGAAAGACATCACAGATGTCTTTGGAACAGAGACATGGGTTGGTAGAATAGCTGGAGAAAGACATCACAGGTGTCTTTGGAACAGAGACAGGGGCTGGTAGAACAGCTGGAGAAAGACATCACAGGTGTCTTTGGAACAGAGACAGGGGCTGGTGCTGGTAGAACAGCTGGAGAAAGACATCACATATGTCTTTGGAACAGTGACAGGGGCTGGTAGAACAACTGGAGAAAGACATCACATATGTCTTTGGAACAGAGACATGGGCTGGTAGAATAGCTGGAGAAAGACATCACAGGTGTCTTTGGAACAGAGACATGGGCTGGTAGAACAACTGGAGAAAGACATCACAGGTGTCTTTGGAACAGAGACAGGGGCTGGTAGAACAACTGGAGAAAGACATCACAGGTGTCTTTGGAACAGAGACAGGGGCTGGTGCTGGTAGAACAGCTGGAGAAAGACATCACAGGTGTCTTTGGAACAGAGACAGGGGCTGGTAGAACAACTGGAGAAAGACATCACAGGTGTCTTTGGAACAGAGACAGGGGCTGGTAGAACAACTGGAGAAAGACATCACAGGTGTCTTTGGAACAGAGACAGGGGCTGGTAGAACAGCTGGAGAAAGACATCACAGGTGTCTTTGGAACAGAGACAGGGGCTGGTAGAACAGCTGGAGAAAGACATTACAGGTGTCTTTGGAACAGAGACAGGGGCTGGTGCTGGTAGAACAGCTGGAGAAAGACATCACAGATGTCTTTGGAACAGTGACAGGGGCTGGTAGAACAACTGGAGAAAGACATCACAGATGTCTTTGGAACAGAGACAGGGGCTGGTAGAACAGCTGGAGAAAGACATCACAGGTGTCTTTGGAACAGTGACAGGGGCTGGTAGAACAGCTGGAGAAAGACATCACAGATGTCTTTGGAACAGTGACAGGGGCTGGTAGAACAACTGGAGAAAGACATCACAGGTGTCTTTGGAACAGTGACAGGGGCTGGTAGAACAGCTGGAGAAAGACATCACAGGTGTCTTTGGAACAGTGACAGGGGCTGGTAGAACAGCTGGAGAAAGACATCACAGGTGTCTTTGGAACAGTGACAGGGGCTGGTAGAACAGCTGGAGAAAGACATCACAGGTGTCTTTGGAACAGTGACAGGGGCTGGTAGAACAGCTGGAGAAAGACATCACAGGTGTCTTTGGAACAGAGACAGGGGCTGGTAGAACAGCTGGAGAAAGACATCACAGATGTCTTTGGAACAGTGACAGGGGCTGGTAGAACAACTGGAGAAAGACATCACAGGTGTCTTTGGAACAGTGACAGGGGTTGTAGAAAAGCTGGACAAAGACATCACAGGTGTCTTTGGAACAGTGACAGGGGCTGGTAGAACAACTGGAGAAAGACATCGGTTTTGCAATGAGATTTAGGCAGTGATGTCCTGAACGGGATATGCAAATTGAAGATACAAAATGACATAAATTTATCATAATTGAATAACTGGATGAAAAAATAGATATGAAAAACTGTTTGCTGGAATCACTGTCCACTTGCCATCTGAACTTTGTTATTTTGGGTTGCAACCTAGTTAATAGTGGTTAGATTTCCTTGAATAAAGACCAGTAGCCTATTAATTAGTTCAGACAAGATTACCATACAAAGCAAACATTTCCAGATGATATGTACACACAAAATTACTTATTGAGACTTTCTTTTACATTATCATATATACATGTTGATGTAAAAGAAAGTCTTAATAAGCCATTTTGTGTATATATCATTTATAGATGTGTTGTCGCTACACAAACAAGTAATACTAATCTCTTGTTCATTTCCCAATAACTAACATGTTTTTATTTCTGTTACAAGAATGAAACAGAAATACAAAATGACTTAAGCGCTATAAACAAGACATTCTTCAGACATACTCAATTGTGTCTTGATTTCTGCTGCCATGACAACTTGCAGTTTCACATAGATAGATTTCTTCACAAAGGCTCCCAGTGACAAACTGAAGAGCGAGTCAAAGTCCAGTTGTGATGCCGTCTTATCAACAGCCATGATGAGGTCTGCATATGTCTTCTTAGAGCCCTGGACCTTCAGTGATGCCATCGCTGCAGCTACAGCTGTCATGTTGAGGGAGGCCCCTGTCTGGACATCCACAGTCTTGTTTCCTACACTGATCTCCAGGAACAGCTTGAATCCAGACGACGCTTGTGCCCTGGCAACACAAAATGCCTCTTAAACTGTGCTGAAGCTCATAATTTGTTCAGTGTAGACATTATCAGTGTAGACATTATCCTTAAGGTGGGCCTGACACATGAGGAAACATTTGACAATGCACCTGCAGTCATTTCCACCCTAAAACAACAATTCTAGGTAAAGTCCAGGGAAACCTGTATTTTTCTGTTGGAAAATGCATACATTATTCAGAATCAGGTTACGCCTGGTATGTAATATTCCAAGATTATTTTTAAGAATGTGTGTGCTTTTCCCATACAAAATTTCAAAGTATTTTCATCTTGTCTTTATTCTCATTGTATTTAGAAAACTGTAACGTTCAGGCATCAAATTGTTCATCGTCTGTAATTGATACACAACTATCCAGCACACAAGTGACTATTAATAGTAAGTGACACTCACAAATATTCTCATATCTTGCCGACACAAATAACATCCTTATAGAACAAGAATACGATTAAAGGGGGTTTATATGCCTCTCAAACTCATCTATGCTGCAAGTGCTGTAACAGTGGTGGTGTGGACACTCACCCAGTCTTTACTACGACCTCCTTCTGTGCCTTCACCTTCACTGATACTCCCATATCAACACTGCCACTGCTACCGCTGCTGCCGGTGCCTTTAGCAATTGAGAGACAACAGAAACCATTTCAAGTACAGTGTACACTCATGAAAGTACACTTCTACGAAGGGTGAGGTGATATCACCTGTAGATGGGACCAAACCAAACATGTAGCTACAACAGTATCAACGGTACCAAATAATGATTTTTCTTTAAGAACAAAACTTCTTCAACATTTGATGTCCAAATATAATGATTCAATGTCAAGCAGCAGTAATTGTGGATTCCTCCATAACCACATTAAAGAGGAGCATTTAATGTAGTGAAAAAGCCAGCTGCTTTTAATCATCTACTCGAAGGGCTTTCACAGGGATAAAAGAGTTGTCAATATCACACAATGTCACAAAGTGTTTCAATTCTGGAGAGCAGCATCCTTTCAAATAACTCATCTCCCATTAATATCACACAGTACAGTTTGTTGATAGTCAAAAATCCCCCATACCTTTGAGTGACTGTTTGTATGCCTCAGCTATGGCCACCTCAAAGGTCTTCAGATCTGCCAAGTCAACCTTCGCCGACAGGGTAATGCCACTGAAGAGACTAGCAGCTCGCACAGTTGCAGTGGTGGCTGCTACAAAGGTGAAGTCTGTGCCCTTTGATGTCTTCAGACCATTAGCTTTCAGCTTGAGACTTAGCTTGGCTGTTAGAACTGCTGCGATATCAACACTGCGAACTGTCTTGCTGTCCTTCTTGATGGAGTAGAACAGCCGCCACACCTCTCTGATGCAACAAACATTATAGCAAAAACATCAGTAACAAATAAAATGTTTAAAATCTCTGTTCAACTTATTCCTAAAATAAAAGGGTATTATTTACATCAGCTAGAGTCAGACCCATGGACTGGACTTTCAGGCTAACGTTGAGAGTAAAAAGCAATACCTAGACCTGATCCCATACATTTCATCTAACTCCTGCATCAGCCCAAGATTGGCCTGTTTGGAGTATAATTACTTGAGACTTGAGACTACAAACTGTACAATTTTTAGGTATCAAATGCGATTATGATTCAGCAGTGATCGTGATTCTGGAAGTTTCTCTCATTAAACTTGAAACCTTGACTGGTAACTGGGTAACTGGGTAACTGGGTAACTTACTAACAGGTCTAAGGCAGCTGATGTGAAGGTAGTTAAAACTTGGAGAGATATACAAGACCTTCTCAATTGTTTTACACAAAGAACTTTGTGAAGAGCCAAATGTATACTGGACTTACCCAGAAGCAGTGAAGAACGACTCCTGCTTAACCATGGTGATCATAAGACTGGCATACTCTGTGAAAATAACAACAGTTCTTCTATGACTGACAGGCATCTTTTCACAAATATATTTTAGTAAACCAATCAGCACAAAGCAACTGTTATACAAAAGAACATTCAGATGTTCAATACTCATAGAGCAGGCCACTATAAAGCATATTTCATAATCCTATTTAATACATTATGAAATTACTCTGTGTTTAAAACCAACATCCTTTTGAGTCAGTACCATGGATTAATCATCCCACATGGTATATATTACAACATAAGCATGACAGACCATCCCAACATCAAAAGACAACTATTCTTATATTAAACCTTAACCCTAAAACCAAGGAACCATGCAAAAAGGTTTTTGGGTTAACCAGGTCATCATAGTATTTTAAGACTATTTTGAAAATGGAAATGGTGACACCAAGTTATAAAGTTTGCATATCAAGATTTCGCTGTATCATGTTTACTTAGTAGCAATGCTACAGACAGCAAAATATCACAAATTACTCACCAGCAGACTGTTCAACAAGCGTAGCTTTGATTGCAGATGCAAACTCTTCGAACTTGCCCATGTCAACTTTCTCTTTGACAGTGACAAATGCAAGTTCCGTAATTTTGAAAGATGCACCAATGTCAGCCTGTGCAGCAATGAAGGCCGAGTACTTCTCCGTACTGCCCGACACTGTGACCTTGGCCAGTGTGGAGGTCAATTCAGCAGTGGATATGACCTTGATGTTGCGACTGCTCATCACTTTGTCGTCCACCGACACGGAGAAATACACCTTCCAGATGCTCTTTCTGTTGCAATCAGAGAAGATTTAATTCAGCACAAACATTCAATATACCTACACTGTCTATGTATACTTGGAAACACCAATGTTATCGCCAATGATATCATACTTATTGATTCTGGTTTGCTGTGCCTCGGGGCTCGGATTCATGAAGACTTATGTGCTATAGAAGTTTTATTTTTGCCTTTCGTCCACTTTCTTTATCTATCCATCCTGCTCACATTGATATCAACCCACTCATGACATCGCTGAATGTTATAAACCAAAATGAAAACCCTATTCGTCATGGGGGGGGGCTAATAGATTGCATAATTGCCAAAGATCAATATGTAGATGATCCCTGTCCTGTCTATGCTCTGTGTCCACTGTATACCAGGGGAACCAAGCAGTCAACTTTCAATGTCACTGATGGAGGGGGGAGACAATCAATTAAAATTGTTTATTTAAGTAGTGGAATGAAATACAGATCATACATTTAAATTTTTTATGTTTCTGTAATGTGCCACACCATGTTGGTTGAACTACAATACACATAGCATCAAAATAATTTTATCCCTTCCATTGTACAGACCAGAGAAAAATTACAATACTAATCATACTGTATTTGAAAGGAGACTACTTACCCATCTGCCTGGAAACTCTCTTGCTGTCTAACAATGCTGACCGACACCTTCTTTCCACTGAATTCTGCCAGAAAGAAACCACAGTCACATGTCACAATGGCCTCATGTGTAAACACTTCAAGCAATCATTAATATGTAGAAAAAGTATTATCAAATGTGGACTACATTCTACAAGATGTTTGCAGCTGAAGGCATGTATATCTTTAGACAAACCATAAAACACAGATATTTAATCACCACTTTCCAGACATGGAAGACAAATCATGTTTATGACAACTATCATGTTGAGCTGCCACTTTATATTTAAACTATCCTCAATGATACATGAAATTCACTCATACAATTTAACTCTTGCTGATTGATTTTCGTAACAAATTAGATGTTCTGACAAGCCTTTGCATTAGCATTTACTTTTAGTGCAGGAAAGATTATGTTCAACTGGTGGTGCAGTGGTAGTAACACATACAGACACACGTAAACACGCATGCACACAGACACACGTAAGCACGCATGCACACAGACACATGTAAGTAACCATGCACACAGACACACTTAAGGATGCATGCACAAAGACACACGTAAGCATGCATGCACACAGACACACATAAGCATGCATGCACACATACACACTTAAGGATGCATGCACACAGACACACTTAAGGATGCATGCACACAGACACACATAAGCATGCATGCACACAGACACATGTAAGAATGCATGCATACAGACACACATAAGCACACATGCACACAGACACACGTAAGCACACAGACACACATAAGCACGCATGCACACAAACAGTAAGACAGCCCAAAGGAATTATTCCACACTAATTGTGAGCTTACGCTGCAGTGACAGGCTGAGCTGCTGTATTAAAAACAACTGAACATTTCCAATACCCAACAAATAAAGAGCTTGAAGTCACACACCTGTCCTTGTTTTTAATGTTGCAGCCACTTCCTTCTGGAATGCGTCAACATCAGCCGCCAGAACTGGTGTTTTGAGAGAGAAAGACATAAGGTCACGGGCATTGAGGGTCGTTACTTTGCTCTCCTCCTCAAGACTGTAGCCACCAGCCAAGGAGAATGTCTTTGATGCCATCTCTGTCATAGCGGCCTTAATGTCTAATGCAGCCATAGCCCCGGGCACAATGGCCTTGCCATCCACTGACACAGTGTATCGCAGCTTTGTGAACACATCTCTGCAACATACAAACAAGTCATGGTAAAATTATCTGCAAAACACTTTGACCTATTAACACCCTAACCTATTAACACCCTGACCTAATAATTTTTAAGGGTGACTCTTCAATTCATCTTGTTTCAGATTCATTTCTGGAAATAAAAATTAACCATCTAGTATCGACTATGACATGATAGCTCATTTGCACAAATGTGTTATATTTAGTTTTGATGAAATCATCGGATAAACAAATAAATTATTTTTGACTGGGTCTGGTAAAAATTCAGCAAAAAAATTACAAAAGTTGCTCCACCTCTACATACATATTCAGTTACGTGAGTTACCTGATCTAATGATCAAAGTCAATCTTTTGATGATTGCAGCCAAAACATTCATTCTTTTAATAAAACTTTAAAAATAAAATTAAAACTTACCTTTGCATATTGCTTAGACTATTCACACACTACAGATTTAAACATCAACTAACCTAATTCACAATGAGCTAAATAGAAGACATTATGTGCCAGAATGTGCCATTTACAAATATGTAGATATCACCTTACAATATGAATTTTTTACACAGAACTGCTAAATTATTAAAGTTCCCTTCTCAATCTGATTTTTTCACTAGTCTCATTTAGAATTCATTTTGCGAAAAAAATCAAACCTACCTAGTATCCACTGCACTATTAATTGAAGTGAAAATGGAAACACTGAAAACTCATGAATTTCACCCTTGGTGAAATTTCGTAACTTTGTCATGTGATCAACAAGACGATGGAAGTCACACCCATGATCGGCATTGACCCGCATAGTTTACCATTTTGGATATCCACTATTTTGAGCCTTACCAGATCTAACGACTAAAGTCAATTCTTTTGATGACTTGAACAAAAATATGCATTTTTTTATTAAACCTATTATGCATATTATAAATTTTAACATCAACTAACCAGATTCATGACGAGCTAAAAAGAGGAGGAACATTATGTGCAAGACATTATGTGCAAGACATTATGTGCAAGACATTATGTGCAAGACATTATGTGCAAGACATTATGTGCAAGACATTATGTGCAAGACATTATGTGCAAGAATGTGCCATTTACAAATAAGCATGTTAGTTTGAAGTAACAGTTGCTGGTCTGTTTATCAAATACCTGTATTACATTGATTTTTCTCCAGACATCACCTTACAATATAACTAATGATTACAACTAACACGTATGATAAATTTTACTGCTGTTATAAAATATCACAAGAGCATAATTACCCAGCAGCATCAAACACTTCCAGCTGTTGCAGCACTTTGACAGTTGCTGTGCTCAGCGCTAGAAACACAAAAACAAAGCCATTAAACTAGTTTTTGTGACTGAAATGTTACTATAACTATTGTGTAAGTCTTACAATGGGTAAGAACGATTATGCGTTACAATGGGTAAGAAGGATTATGCGTTACAATGGGTAAGAAGGATTATGTGTTACAATGGGTAAAAAGGATTGTGTAAATCTTACAATGGGTAAGAAGGATTGTGTAAGTGTTACAATGGGTAAGAAGGATTATGTAAGTGTTACAATGGGTAAGAAGGATTGTGTAAATCTTACAATGGGTAAGAAGGATTGTGTAAGTCTTGCAATGGGTAAGAAGGATTGTGTAAGTCTTGCAATGGGTAAGAAGGATTATGTAAGTCTTGCAATGGGTAAGAAGGATTGTGTAAATCTTACAATGGGTAAGAAGGATTGTGTAAATCTTACAATGGGTGAGAAGGATTGTGTAAGTCTTACAATGGGTAAGAAGGATTATGTGTTACAATGGGTAAAAAGGATTGTGTAAATCTTACAATGGGTAAGAAGGATTGTGTAAGTCTTACAATGGGTAAGAAGGATTATGTAAGTGTTACAATGGGTAAGAAGGATTATGTAAGTGTTACAATGGGTAAGAAGGATTGTGTAAGTCTTGCAATGGGTAAGAAGGATTGTGTAAATCTTACAATGGGTAAGAAGGATTGTGTAAATCTTACAATGGGAAACAAGGATTGTGTTAATCTTACAATGTCGCCATCACAACTGCCGATTCTTTTTTTAACTTTTAATGAAAACAAGTAGAACTTTTTCTTTTCAATGCACATGGCTAGATATGCCAGTGGGAACACAGTGTAAAACTTCTTTTGCAGCAAAGCCAACACTATCAATGGCAGTACAGCAGAATCCACTCAATAGAATCACTTCAGGCCAGACCAATTTGATTCTATTAAGCGGCCGATTTATTTAAGTGACACATTTTAATAGAGCAGGACTAGGAAGCGATATTTGATTCTTCTAAGCGGCTTATTCTGTTATCCACAATTTTGTTAAGTGGAGTCCGATGCAGTAGTATTTCCACAGTATAGCAAGCATATGCTGTTAAACAATATTGCAGCAGCTAATAAAAAAATTTCTGGCAGTCAACCAAAGTCATTGACCAGTGTAAAGAATGGGGCATGAGAATTGACACTGAGAAACATCCATGTTTTGAATGCAAGTAACGTTACTATTTACTTACTTGTGTCCTTGCGTACAATGACCTGCAGTGCCTCAGCCATGACACTCATGTCTGTCATGGCAACGAGACCCTTGACAAGAAGGGATGAGCTGAGCGACACACGTGACGTGGAAGTTGTTGTTGTTGTTACAACTTCATAGAAGCCAGCAGCGCCTTCAATCTTTGCTACTGTCACCTTGTTTGCAATGACGCTGCTGTCAGCGACAGCATCAAATCTGGCATCAAGCATGACATCATCCACGCTGACTGTGTACACAGCCATGAATAGGGAGATCCTGCAAGCAACATGACTCATTTCATGACAAGCATCCACTTGGAACCCTCAGGGGAAAGAGGAAGGCCTAGAAACAGCTGGCACAGAGAACTGGAAGCAGGGATGACAAAAGCAGGATGTAGGTGGAAACAACTCAAGCCCAAAACTATGTCCAGTGGAAATAGTCGTTAATGGCCTAAGCTCTGCCAGTGAGTGAGAAGGCTTAAGTCTAATGTAAGTCAGTCACTTTACGTTCTTAAATATGCACATTTATTGCACAAACTGCTACAACTCAAGTAGCAAATTGTCAGGTGGCATTCATTGCATACACATCATGCAGGAAAGCTAGTGCACAGACTTCACTTCCTCCTAGTTCACAGACTTCACTGCCTCCTAGTTCACAGACTTCACTGCCTCTTAGTTCACAGACTTCACTTCAATGCCTCCTAGTTCACATACTTCACTGCCTCCTAGTTCACAGACTTCACTGCCTCCTAGTTCACAGACTTCACTGCCTCTTAGTTCACAGACTTCACTGCCTCCTAGAGCACAAACTTCACTGTCTCCTAGTTCACAGACTTCACTGCCTCCTAGTTCACAGACTTCACTGCCTCCTAATTCATAGACTTCACTGCTCCTAGTTAATACTAATTTACATCGATAGAAACATGTGCCAATGCTTGCCTTTCATAACACGACATATCATTTGGAAACATTCATACAATCATTAGTACAAACACCTTAACTATTCGGGCTTTCTTATGGGACTTCAATAATGAGACATGAGACACGGTTTTACTACAAAACAGACTAAAAAGGAGCACACTAAGTTATCTGCATTACTCACCCAGTGGCAGAATCAACAAGTTCTTCCACTTTCCAGATCTTGATTGCTACATTTGATGAAGCATACTCTGCAAATTCATAATGCTGAGTTAGGGCTGTAAATGCTTTCACATCTTATCATGCAGCTGTTTCTCAAATATAACTGTATTTCTTAATCTCTCTCCAAGACGTTTTTATTATATATGGTCATCAACCAATTCAAGATACCAGGAGATAATATGTAGCACTTAATTCACAGAAATATTTCAGTGACAAAACATAACGTAGCTTTCCACAATTTAGCCAACAGCGAAACGAAACAGTAAAAATCACTTCATGGTAGAAAACCTTTGCTGAATTGTATATCAAAACACTAGTGAAAACAAGTGTTTTTGCCCTTTTAGTGTGTGTGTGCGTGCGTGCACGCATGGATGCGTGTGTGCGTGCATATGTGTTTGTGCATGCGTGTTATGTGCATATCTTTTAATGACTGTGTATGCACCTATGAATGGGCTGATCCTGGACATATGGCGCTTTACAAATGTTAGTAGTTATAATAATATTAATATATACAATTGCTCACTAGTAGATGAGGCCTTGAAAGACTCCACGAGGACAGACTGGAAAGCAGTGAACTCTGTGGATCGGACCTCCTGCTTCGTAGTCAGACGGTAGGCCATATCAAACACCAACATTGTACTGAGGTCAACCGTCAACACAGAGTACGCTTCTCCATCAGATGGGGTTGGGAAGCTTGCCATGAGGGTGGCGGGAGACAGGGTTGGGAGTGAATCAGGGGCAACAAGCTCTCCAGATATCTTCACAACATAGTTGACCAACCAGACTGTGGCTCTGCAAGTAGCATTCAATGGGTTTACACAACCAGCGCGCCACCAATGCATGCAAAACATTGCCACTACATGCTCCACAGCTTTAAGAATGGCAAACTTAACTGATAACAACTTTTTACAAGCAAACCAATTTACACATTTCAATTGTTGACTATGCATTTTCAAATACAGATAAAAAAAAATGGGAAAAAATACAATATTCTGCTTGAGGTAAAATAGAAATAGCCATTATAATCTGTCTTGTTGATCTGCCTTTAATTTGATATGTTGACAACATGCATGTTTTTCTGTCCACTGATATAATTAAGAACCTAATGACAACATGTATCATTAATACAAATTTAACAACACCAGTTGATATATCATGCAGCCAGGTTGTACAGTTACGTAAGTGATATCTCGAGTAACCCCTAATCTCAAGCGAAAACAATATGCAGTAAACTAACCCGGTGACTGATACGCTTTCTCGCTGTCGCAATATTTCCACAGCTTCCACCACTACAACTACAATGTAATAAGTAACATGCAGTCAGTTTAATAAGAGCACATACTGTTACTACAATCATCAAAAGTATTGGATAAGCACAAACAGCCTTATTTTACAACACCATGCTGTACAGAGAGTTGGACCACTTTCCACGAAATGATTTTAAAACAAAACAAGCACAAAGATTTAATTTGAGGAAGAACCTTAAAGTTGAGACCAGACATAACATATTGGTAAAAAGTCAACACATTGAAATAGAGCAATGAAAGTAGCACCACTCAGATTAGTTGTTTAGTGACATAAATATAAAGAGTTATCAAAGAGTTCTGCTAACATATCCAGCATATCAAGTTTACAAAGCATACTTTTTCCAGTAATGGATTTCACAATAGTACTCTGGATCGCCGTCTGAACTGCTTGTTTGTCTGACGTCTGGATGACACGACTAAGGGCCATGGTGGTGCAAGACGCAGCACTCTTGAGCTCTATGCTGAATGTATCAACAGTAACGTATGGCTTGCCCTGGGGGTTAGTGATGCTGCCCATCACAGAACTGATCTGAGATGCATTGAGACTCTGTTGATCTCGGGCAGACAATTCAGTGCCGTTCATGGAGAGCTCATATCTCAGAGTGTAAACTGAGTCACTGCAAATACAAAGGCATCACAATGATGTTCCAAGGCTGGTTGTTCTGAAGACAGGCAGTAAAAACATAACTATGGCACTAGTAAAGATTAAATCGCGAGGATTTGTTTTTATAGTTTTAATGTTTGACATAGATAAATTATTTTAAATTAGGACATAATCAAGCATATGCATACTCATTTGTAATGCTAGCAGCATTAATGTTTAAAAACAAAATTGATAGATATCTTAGAAGGGCAGGTCACATAGATGAATAATCGTTGGGCTCTTGATAAACCTTGTCCACTTGCCATCTGGGTTTTCTGTTTGTTTTTGCTTTGGATGGCAATCTTGTAAAATGTTATATGAATTCTGATACATTAAATTTATTTAATCTTGTGGTATGTCTGCCTGCCTGTCTGTACATACGCCTTCCACGATGACAGTGTGTCCATTATAGACAGCTTCTGATATCATCTATCTGACTGGTTGTGAATTGTGTAAGAAGGCAGCTAACTATAAAGAATGTTCTTTCAACAAATCATTCAAATCTCTGTCAAGATTACTCATTGTAGTAATACTTTGTTAGCATGAACGAAACAAAATGTCAAAGTTAGTTCAGATACACTACAATAATGTTAAGTTTGTTCAGATACACTACGATAATGTGAAGTTTGTTCAGATACACTGCAATAATGGGAAGTTTGTTCAGATACACTACAATAATGTGAAGTTTGTTCAGATATATTACAATAATGTGAAGTTTGTTCAGATACACTATAGTAATGTGAAGTTTGTTCAGATACACTACAGTAATGTGAAGTTTGTTCAGATACACTACAATAATGTGAAGTTTGTTCAGATACACTACAATAATGTGAAGTTTGTTCAGATACACTACAATAATGTGAAGTTTGTTCAGATACACTACAATAATGTGAAGTTTGTTCAGATACACTACAATAATGTGAAGTTTGTTCAGATACACTACAATAATGTGAAGTTTGTTCAGATACACTACAGTAATGTGAAGTTTGTTCAGATACACTACAATAATGTTAAGCATATCATGGAGAACTGTACCAAATACTAACCCTTTTGCAGTGAGCAGCTCATCAATGCTAATGATGGTCACAGAACTATCTGTAAAATAATGACAAATGTGGTTGAAAGGTTATTCATAAATTATCTCTCTAGAAACACTGCATATATATCTATTAGAATAAAGGAGCTTCACGAACACAAATCTCTTATAAGTAAGAGGGCCTGATAATTTTAGCATTGAATTATTCAATTCCTGGGTCTGGAGATAATTTAGAAAACTAAATTATTACCCAACATATGTAATAAAATATATGAAATTGGGGCCATTTTATTTAAAATCAATAGACTGCAAATTTATTTATCATTGTGCTATTTTAGGCCATGAACCAAAGTGACACCAGAATGCAGTGATACCTTTTTTCCATCGTGTCGCACAATATCACACTTCAAGAATCAGTCTTATAAATACTAAACACCCACATGACATTGATTAGTGGCGCCAATTTTTGGAATAGTTGTGTCGGGGAGAATTGACTAACAGTGCCTAGTCAATGACAGACAGCAGATGAACCCGTCATGACCTTTCATCAAATCTCAAATCTAGTCACAATGTCTACTAGACATGTCGCTCGTCTAAATGCACATACAATTTAGCTGCATATTATCAAATTGGGCCAAACATTTCTCGTTAAACTGGCCTTCAGAAAGAGGCATAAGAGTCGATCCTTACTGGTAGATGAGCCTCCATAGGCTGCTGCCACCTGGGTCTTGATCTCTTCCTTGCTGCTCATTGCTACGCCAGTCGACAGCGAGAATGAGAACAGAGCCTCTACTCGCTTGACTGATGCAACCTTTGTAGTGTCAGTGATGAACCCGTATGCACCCCCACTTAGTGTCTTCACAGTGATCGAAGCTGACATGTCTGCCAGTGAGGCGCCTTCCACCAGTGTAGGGGCAACAGTCTCACCATCGGCTTTGACAAAGAAGCCAAGTGACCATGTCGTCTCTCTGCATCAAACAACATTGCAATGTCATGTGAAATATAACCAGTACATCTAACTATAAACTAACCCGTTTGGAAGTTAGCTATGGCAGTTAGGAATGCAACATGATGTCAAGATAGTTTTAGCCATTCGATCCGTCCTATCAGCAGCTCTTGATGTAGCTTCTGCCATGTCCTTGTGGAGGACATCACCCTTGGGATTCTCTCACTGGCTAAAGGGAACATAAACCAGTACATAAACATAAACACAGTTTGGGTGAAATGCAAACAGCATTTATGTGAGCAACGATCTGACCAAGTGATCGCTGGGCTGGGGAAGCTGCTCTCAGACAATTTTTCATTGGATGGTGCGTATATTTGTACGAGGATAGCAAGCAGTTTGTCGAGGTTGATTTGTACGAGGATAGCATGCAGTTTGTTGAGGTTTATTTGTATGAGGATAGCATGCAGTTTGTTGGTTTATTTGTACGAGGATAGCATACAGTTTGTGGAGATTTATTTGTATGAGGATAGCAAGCAGTTTGTGGAGGTTTATTTGTATGAGGATAGCATGCAGTTTGTTAAGGTTTATTTTTATGAGGATAGCAAGCAGTTTGTTAAGGTTTATTTGTACGAGGATAGCAAGCAGTTTGTTGAGGTTTATTTGTACGAGGATAGCATGCAGTTTGTTGAGGTTTATTTGTACGAGGATAGCATGCAGTTTGTTGAGGTTTATTTGTACGAGGATAGCATGCAGTTTGTTGAGGTTTATTTGTACGAGGATAGCAAGCAGTTTGTTGAGGTTTATTTGTACGAGGATAGCAAGCAGTTTGTTGAGGTTTATTTGTATGAGGATAGCATGCAGTTTGTTGAGGTTTATTTGTACGAGGATAGCAAGCAGTTTGTGGAGGTTTATATGGTTGAGGATAGCATGCAGTTTGTTAAGGTTTATTTGTATGAGGATAGCATGCAGTTTGTTGAGGTTTATTTGTACGAGGATAGCATGCAGTTTGTGGAGGTTTATTTGTACGAGGATAGCATGCAGTTTGTTGAGGTTTATTTGTATGAGGATAGCATGCAGTTTGTTAAGGTTTATTTGTAAGAGGATAGCAAGCAGTTTGTTGAGGTTTATTTGTATGAGGATAGCATGCAGTTTGTTGAGGTTTATTTGTACGAGGATAGCATGCAGTTTGTTGAGGTTTATTTGTACGAGGATAGCATGCAGTTTGTTGAGGTTTATTTGTACGAGGATAGCAAGCAGTTTGTTGAGGTTTATTTGTACGAGGATAGCAAGCAGTTTGTTGAGGTTTATTTGTATGAGGATAGCATGCAGTTTGTTGAGGTTTATTTGTATGAGGATAGCAAGCAGTTTGTGGAGGTTTATATGGTTGAGGATAGCATGCAGTTTGTTAAGGTTTATTTGTATGAGGATAGCATGCAGTTTGTTGAGGTTTATTTGTACGAGGATAGCATGCAGTTTGTGGAGGTTTATTTGTACGAGGATAGCATGCAGTTTGTTGAGGTTTATTTGTATGAGGATAGCATGCAGTTTGTTAAGGTTTATTTGTAAGAGGATAGCAAGCAGTTTGTTGAGGTTTATTTGTATGAGGATAGCATGCAGTTTGTTGAGGTTTATTTGTACGAGGATAGCATGCAGTTTGTTGAGGTTTATTTGTACGAGGATAGCATGCAGTTTGTTGAGGTTTATTTGTATGAGGATAGCATGCAGTTTGTTGAGGTTTATTTGTACGAGGATAGCATGCAGTTTGTTGAGGTTTATTTGTACGAGGATAGCATGCAGTTTGTTGAGGTTTATTTGTATGAGGATAGCATGCAGTTTGTTAAGGTTTATTTGTACGAGGATAGCATGCAGTTTGTTAAGGTTGATTTGTACGAGGATAGCAAGCAGTTTGTTGAGGTTTATTTGTACGAGGATAGCAAGCAGTTTGTTGAGGTTTATTTGTATGAGGATAGCATGCAGTTTGTTGAGGTTTATTTGTACGAGGATAGCAAGCAGTTTGTGGAGGTTTATATGGTTGAGGATAGCATGCAGTTTGTTAAGGTTTATTTGTATGAGGATAGCATGCAGTTTGTTGAGGTTTATTTGTACGAGGATAGCATGCAGTTTGTGGAGGTTTATTTGTACGAGGATAGCATGCAGTTTGTTGAGGTTTATTTGTATGAGGATAGCATGCAGTTTGTTAAGGTTTATTTGTAAGAGGATAGCAAGCAGTTTGTTGAGGTTTATTTGTATGAGGATAGCATGCAGTTTGTTGAGGTTTATTTGTATGAGGATAGCATGCAGTTTGTTGAGGTTTATTTGTACGAGGATAGCATGCAGTTTGTTGAGGTTTATTTGTACGAGGATAGCATGCAGTTTGTTGAGGTTTATTTGTATGAGGATAGCATGCAGTTTGTTAAGGTTTATTTGTACGAGGATAGCATGCAGTTTGTTAAGGTTGATTTGTACGAGGATAGCAAGCAGTTTGTTGAGGTTTATTTGTACGAGGATAGCAAGCAGTTTGTTGAGGTTTATTTGTATGAGGATAGCATGCAGTTTGTTGAGGTTTATTTGTACGAGGATAGCAAGCAGTTTGTGGAGGTTTATATGGTTGAGGATAGCATGCAGTTTGTTAAGGTTTATTTGTATGAGGATAGCATGCAGTTTGTTGAGGTTTATTTGTACGAGGATAGCATGCAGTTTGTGGAGGTTTATTTGTACGAGGATAGCAAGCAGTTTGTTGAGGTTTATTTGTACGAGGATAGCATGCAGTTTGTTGAGGTTTATTTGTAAGAGGATAGCAAGCAGTTTGTTGAGGTTTATTTGTATGAGGATAGCATGCAGTTTGTTGAGGTTTATTTGTACGAGGATAGCATGCAGTTTGTGGAGGTTTATTTGCACGAGGTTAGTAAGCAGTTTGTTGAGGTTTATTTGTACGAGGATAGCAAGCAGTTTGTTGAGGTTTATTTGTACGAGGATAGCATGCAGTTTGTGGAGGTTTATTTGTACGAGGTTAGTAAGCAGTTTGTTGAGGTTTATTTGTACGAGGATAGCATGCAGTTTGTGGAGGTTTATTTGTACGAGGTTAGTAAGCAGTTTGTTGAGGTTTATTTGTACGAGGATAGCAAGCAGTTTGTTGAGGTTTATTTGTACGAGGATAGCAAGCAGTTTGTGGAGGTTTATTTGTACGAGGATAGCATGCAGTTTGTGGAGGTTTATTTGTATGAGGATAGCATGCAGTTTGTTAAGGTTTATTTGTATGAGGATAGCAAGCAGTTTGTTAAGGTTTATTTGTATGAGGATAGCAAGCAGTTTGTTG
Source organism: Lamellibrachia columna (assembly GCA_963662155.1). NCBI lineage: Eukaryota > Metazoa > Annelida > Polychaeta > Sabellida > Siboglinidae > Lamellibrachia > Lamellibrachia columna. The sequence continues at coordinate 28,183,529 of OY759265.1, forward strand.
AGGCTTATTTGTACGAGGATAGCAAGCAGTTTGTTGAGGTTTATTTGTACGAGGATAGCAAGCAGTTTGTTGAGCTTTATTTGTACGAGGATAGCAAGCAGTTTTTTGAGGTTTATTTGTACGAGGTTAGTAAGCAGTTTGTTGAGGTTTATTTGTATGAGGATAGCAAGCAGTTTGTTGGTTTATTTGTATGAGGATAGCATACAGTTTGTGGAGGTTTATTTGTATGAGGATAGCATGCAGTTTGTTAAGGTTTATTTGTATGAGGATAGCAAGCAGTTTGTTAAGGTTTATTTGTACGAGGATAGCAAGCAGTTTGTTGAGGTTTATTTGTACGAGGATAGCAAGCAGTTTGTGGAGGTTTATTTGGTCGAGGATAGCAAGCAGTTTGTTGAGGTTTATTTGTATGAGGATAGCATGCAGTTTGTTGAGGTTTATTTGTATGAGGATAGCATGCAGTTTGTTGAGGTTTATTTGTACGAGGATAGCAAGCAGTTTGTTGAGCTTTGCGTGTCGACTGAATGTACAGGATACTCAGCATTCAGTCTTTGTTTAGTAACTTGTTTCCTCATGTTTTTTCATTATGGTAACATAATGTGTGCTTTGCTTTTGCTTTGCATTGCTACATTGTTCCTACATTGTGTAGGAACAATGTGCTACACGGCCATTGGCTGTGTACATGATGTGCTACAATGTGCTACACGGCCATTGGCTGTGTACATGATGTGCTACAATGTGCTACACGGCCATTGGCTGTGTACATGATGTGCTACAATGTGCTACACGGCCATTGGCTGTGTACATGATGTGAGAAGACCAGAACTAACATGTATTTTGCTGATAACATACCCTGTTGCTGATTTTCTTTCCTCTTGCTTCAACACCTGCACTTCCACTTTAGTGGCTGCAAAAATAACAGTGCTAGGTAAACATGAATCCAAAGTGTGTAAAATTTAATCTCATACATATTCTCTTATTCCTAAATCCATTACCAGATATTTGTGAAACTTCACCAATTTGACATGACATATATCTATCTTATTGTAGGCATCTTCTCAACTTGCTAATTGGTACAATGAAAGTAACCAAAATCTTACGCGAAGTGAAATCCTGTTGGTTAGCTGAAAACCTGTATAAATAAAATTTTACGTGTAACAACTTACCGACATTGGTGTAACCACTCTTTAGACATGAAATAGTTTAAGAAACTACCTTTCCCCTCACTTCTATGGTTGTCCTGCCAATATCTTCCACATACCTGATGTCATCTTACTGGTGAAGAATGTCTTCAGATTGGCGCCAAATGCTCCAAAATCAGACTTGACAACCTTCTTGGTGACAAACAGACTGAACATGTCGCTGTATCGCTGCACAGTGGCCACGGCACTCTTCACAACCACCTTGTAGCTGCTGCCGTCAGCACGCTTGAAGGTCACCTTGGCCGACAGCTGCGTACCGGTCAGCTGAGCCTTGATAGTGGTCTTTGCTTCGATGGTCTGTGTGAAGGATGTGGACACCGACACTGACACGCGATAGAACAATGCAGTGACAGATGACCTGTGGAAGGAACATGACAGATCGAGCTATTTAACACGTACAGATCCAGAGACATTGAAATCTACATATTCATCATGCAAACATGCAAATAAACAGACACATTACTATACTATCAGACATTCAAGTGCAACAGGACGAAAATAGTCATTGAAATATATTATTAAGATTTATAAAAAAATTTCAGTAAAAGATATAGATTTAAACAAAAACCGCCATGATTGCATAGAACTTAATAGTCATTACTGGAATGTGTAAATATCAGCACAGTGGAAACAACCACCTACCCATCGGCTGCAACTTGTTCCTCTGCTGTCATCACGGTCACCACAGTTTTGTCCGCCTGCAATGCCGTGTCAGCTTCCAGTGTTGCTGACAAGATGGATGCCTCAAACTTGGCAAAGTCCTGTCTCACCAGGGTCCCCGTCACCACCTGCTTGAAGCAGACATCCAGTTTTGCCGTCACGCCAAGCGACGCCATGTCTGTGATGAATGTCAGTGAGTCGCCATTAGGAAGCTTGATGTCTTTGCATGCAGTGGCCACACTTTCAGCCGACGGAGCAACACTCTCAACACGACGTTTGTCAATCACCTTTTGTTTCTTATTCAGCACGAAGTACTTGAGTATGGTGAAGGACTCCCTACGAGGGACAGATGGCAACATATCAAGACAGTCAGGACTGGCAAAATAACATTTGTTTAGTCAATGACTGCAGCTTGATATAACACATTGTGCTATCTGCAATGTATAGTATATGTACCATCATCAAGCTGAGGAAAGCGAGCATCCATGCATAATGTATGCTGATGTGACTGACAATGGTTGTCATTAATGTGCACAAAAACAGTGTGTGCTTACCTGCAACAATATTCAATATTCAACAAGTCATCACATTTAGCTTTGAATTATGTCATTAAATTATTGTTAGCCAATAGTGACTCTCCAGAATTGACACCCCTAAAGGCAAGTTCTGCCTTGCTAGTAATTCTTAACTTAATGTGAAGTTTTTCATATCATCTGGATAGAAAACTATTTTGTTAAGAACGGTAATGGTAAGGCAGAACTAGCCTTTAGACATTTACATTTCTTAATGTTCTAGAGACAATTTGCAGAGCAAAACTATTTATTTATGTAATACTTTCTATATGTAATGAGCATAACAATTGTACAATTTTAAACAGTAATGTAATGCAATATAAATAACCATTTAGAACTGTATAGATTCATCTGAAACATAATCATGTAATACTACAACTCACCTTTTTTCTGCAGAAATGTATTCCTTGGCAGCAACAACTTTCACTGTATATTGATCCATATTTTGTACTGCAAAGACAAGCAAGAAATATCACTTACAACCTCAACTGTAGTCATGGAAACACTGTAGTCATGGAAACACTGCCTCCAAAGCATGTTACATATCTACATGAGCAGAACACAACCATATATCATAGTACACTGTTTTTATCCATTTCCATAATACTTGTGTGTTACACTACTCCAAGAGTGGGATTATGCATTTAAAAGTAAGAAGGACTTCATACAATAACCATATTACCATTTTAACGTTACACAATTCTTGGCAGTCAAGTGTTTTATCTTACTGAAGCAAATATTCCATCAATACCTTCTTTACCATTCAATATTATATTTTTATTTCACCTCCCCATAACCTGCTGGTCTCTAAAAATGACCAGTGATATATTGGCATGTTGATGCATTTACTGTTATATAAATTTACTTATCCTCTTTGTACCTGGATGGTGCATAAGGCATACATTTAATCCATTATATTCAGAAAGTACAGTCCATGATATCTCTTGCTCGCTCTCGTTCGTCCATCGTGAAGCGATTAGGACCACTTCAGTCTTCCGGGGGTTGAGGGATCTGGGTTGATCTGTGAGTACGCAGGTGGCTGAAAAGGCCAATCTGCACCTGGAAGATTCTCTGGCAGTGTGGACAGGAGATGGCAGCCGCATGTGTTGTCAGGGGGTCGCTGGCTCTTGACTTTATGGCTTGCCTCCGTTTTTCTGCTGCAGCATTTCTGTTTACCTCACCGGTTGCAGTGCCTTTGTACAGGGAGGAGCGCCACTCAGCACGGTCCTGAGTAGTGTGTTCACAGGTGATTGGGTTGATGGCAAATGCTTTCACAAAGATCTTCAGATTGTCTATGAAACATTTCTTTTGCCCTCCTTGTGAGCACTTACCTTCTTGTAGCTCACCGTAGAGGAGTCTTTTTGGCAGCTGGTGGTCTGGCATGCGAGCTACATGGCCTGCCCATCGTAACTGAGACTGCATCAGGATGGTGTGGATGCTGGATAAGCCTGCTTGAGCAAGGACCTCAGTGTCCAGGATCTTGTCCTGCCACTTGATGTTGAGGAATCTTCTGAGGCTGGTTGTATGGAAGTGATTCAGGCTTCCTGGCATGGCGTTGATACACTGTCCACGTTTCACAAGCGTAAATCAGTGTGGGGAGTACTGTTTCCCTGTACACCTTCAGCTTGGTCTGTAGACTTATGCCTCTTCTGTTCCAGACTTTGGCATATAGTCTGCCAAATGCTGCGCTGGCTTTCGCGATCCTGGTGTTGACTTCATCGTCAATGACAATGGGACAGCATACTGCCTAAGTATGTGAATCTGTTCACCACGTTCAGTCTTTAGCCATTGGCTGTGATGCTGGGCTCAATGTAGGGTTTCCCTGGAGCTGGTTGAAGCAGTACTTCAGTCTTTTTGATACAGAGAACTTGTTGAAGCTGCGTGGCATGTCAGCTTCTGACTCTGCATTTAGGGCGTGGTCGTCAGCATACAAAAAGTCTCCAATGATGTCTGTCATGACCTTGGTTTTTGCCTGAAGCCTCCTGAGGTTGAACAGCTTTCCATCCATTCGGTATCTGATGCCGATTCCAATGTCATCATCTCTAAAAGCATCCATCAACATGGCAGAGAACATTAGACTAAACAGTGATGGTGCTACGACACATCCTTGTTTCACACCGTTTATGACAGGGAAAGGCTCAGATGTCTCATCGTTATCCTGAACCCTTGCTTACATGCCATAATGGAATTGTTTCACCATGGCGATGAACTTCCGTGGGCAGCCGTACTTTGACATGATCCTCCACAAGCCCTCATGACTGACAGTGTCAAAGGCCTTGGTCAGATCGCCGTAGGTGGAGACCAAGTTGGCATTTTGTTCCTGATGTTTCTCTTGAAGCTGCCTTGCAGCAAACACCAAGTCTATGGTTCCGTGCTCTTTCCAGAATCCACATTGGCCGAGGTGCAGCATGAGACAGTTGAGCAGGATCTTGGTGAGTGTCTTGCCTGCGATGGAGAGGAGTGAAATGCCTCGGTGGTTTTTGCAGGACTGATGGTTCCCTTTGCGTTTGTACAGATGTATGATTGAAGCATCTTTGAAATCCTGCGGGATAGTCTCTTGCTGCCACACGAGTATAAACAGCTGGTGGAGTTTTTCAGTCACAGCTGTGCCACCTTCCTTGTAGACCTCAGTTGGGATTGAATCTGAACCAGGAGCTTTGTCAACGGAGAGAAGATGAATGGCTTTCTGGGTCTCTGGTAGAGTTGTTGGGTCACCCAGTGCTTCGTTTGTTACTTGGGGCAGGCAGTTGATGGCTTCATCGTTGATGGCTGAAGGATGAGTTAGGACACTGCTGAAATGAAAAGCCCATCTTTCAATGGTCTTTGTCTTGTCAGTGATCAGTGTGTTCCCATCTGCGTTGGGGATAGGGGATGGTCCTGATGATGTAGGGCTTCCTTCAGCACGTCATAGAATTTTTTCATGTCGTGCCTGTCAGCATAGCCGTGAATTTCATCAGCTATGTTGCTCAGCCAGGAGTCCTGCATCTGACAGAGTTTCTGCTGTACAGTCCTATGTGTGTTGTTGAAGGCGTCTTTCTTGTGTCTGGACTTTGGATCATTCAAGTAGGCTTTGTGGAGGCGATGTTTCTCATCCAACAACTGCTTGATTGCTTATTGTTTATATTAAATATATCTACCTCTTACATATTTCTACTGCTGCTGGCTTTAACTCAACAGATTTTGCTGTACATCACAGTAGGTAGTTTAACAAGCCAAGCAAATCTAAAGGAGACCACTGTAATTGATATAAGAATAAAACTTTCAAGTATTACATTATGTGATGAGGGATTGTCATCACATGATTCTTATCTGTTACCAAATGGTAACAGGTCATAAACTACTTATTTTCTTAAAAGATATGTTTTAAAACCAAGTGATTTGGTCACCATGCTCACCCTTTCTAATTTCAACCTGTAGTTTGGTCTGGAACACAGAGAAGCTGCTCTTTAAAATCCTCTGTTTCATGACCACTTCAAATGCTTCTGCCTCTCTCAGAGTGTTCTCTGTCGATGAGGTTGTGACATCAGTCGCTGATGTTGTATTCAGCACACCGGTAGCAAGAGAGTAGGTTGAGCCATCCGCTGCCGTAATGTCAATGTTCAACATCTCAAGAGATGGTTGCGTTTTTCCAAGACTGAAATCTGAGGGCACGACCAATTTGCCTTCTGATTTCACAAAGTATATAACTTTGGTGAGTTCTTCCCTGCAACAAGAAAACAGTGTAAAAATACAGAACAACAGAAGAAACATGACTATTTCAACATAAATATTTGTCAAACTTTTGGCAATGCACCATGATGCAATTAGATGCAGCTCGATTAAGTTGAACATTTTGTGCAGGATGCACGTGCTATGCATGGTCCAGCCCGGTTAGCTACAGGTGAAATTTCAGGGGTTTGTGTTGTTTGACAGGTCAACATGAATACCAGAAAACTCTTGTCACTGGTGTCACAAATGATCAGCTGAACTGAATGACCTCAGGTAATCACTGCAAGAAGACAAAACCACCACACTCATCCCATCCATTTGACTGATAGGTTCCATAGCACCAATAAAACCACCAGGAATGTTATTGGGAACCCGCAGATATGTTTATATGTGTACTAAGACAACTTAGGACTGGTGTATGTATATGAATACATGCTACTGACGTGAATGTAGGAATGTGTGCTCTAAGAAACCTTTCGGATGAGGCTGTATCAAAGGATCAGCATCATATATGGTTTGTGCTGTAGAGCTCACGTTCTATGTATCGTTGCACCCAAAGTGGCTGCAGGACAAGCAGTCCACTTTCCAATAGTAAATGTAATCTTTTGGCCAATTTCAATTCTCTCTTAACAGGTACATTGGACATGTGTTGCTTATTACATATATACATGTAAATCTATACTGATTTTAAGTGACTATTCACAAAAATCATGGGTACAGATTCCTATAATTTTATGCCAAGCAAAACCGGCATCAATTCTTTTTTACCACATTTTAACACTTACCCTGCCGCACTGTAGAACACCTCAGTCGTTGCTACTTCGATGCTAGCCGTCTTGAAGTGTTCATGTGTCTGCCACCATGTTTCCAGTTTCACTTTCAGTTTATCCTTATCCTCACTGAACACTGTGCCATTGATGAAGATGCCAAAGGAGCTCTGCTGAGTGTGAGTTTCATCTCCTTCAAACAACTGAATGCTGAGTTTGGCAATCGTCTGGAAGGCTGTCACTATTACAGTGCCTTGTGGTGTAGTAGCTTCAGTTGGAGCTATCTGACTGTTATCACTGCCATACACCAGCCAGAAGTAGAACAAAGTGGCAGGCTCACTGAAAACATTGCAAATGCTGAATGTACTTACAGACTCAATGATCATTCATGTAAAATACTTGCGTACTGCAATGTAGCATTATAGAGCTTCCAGTAGGCTAGGCAAGTAACAATCTAACTATACACAATGTAATATTTTGATGCAGAATTATATTCTTCTTGAATGGGCATATTTGTAACTAACCAAGTTACCTGGGGTTGCACGGGGAGAAAAGGCAGCCATAAATCTATTCTAGCTAAAATGGTGTCTATGGATATTTACAATCTTACTATAATGGAATGAGCATCTGAACATTATGCTACTCTAAGACAACTTCAATCAAGGGTGCAAACTTTCAGGGGTTCATCTGCAAACCCTGGAAGTATTTGTAACACTTTCAATTTTTAAGACCTCCACTGGCACCACTATTTGGGGTGGCATGTAGAACAGCCAGCGGCTGCGTAATCTGGTTCCTGAATCATTCCCTAAAGGCTATAACAGTGGCAACACACGGTGGACTGTGCATCAGTCTAAAGGCTATAGCCGTGGCAACACACGGTGGACTGTGCATCAGTCTAAAGGCTATAGCAGTGGCAACACACGGTGGACTATGTATCAGTCTAAAGGCTATAACAGTGGCAACACACGGTGGACTGTGCATCAGTCTAAAGGCTATAACAGTGGCAACACACGGTGGACTGTGCATCAGTCTAAAGGCTATAACAGTGGCAACACACGGTGGACTGTGCATCAGTCTAAAGGCTATAACAGTGGCAACACACGGTGGACTGTGCATCAGTCTAAAGGCTATAACAGTGGCAACACACGGTGGACTGTGCATCAGTCTAAAGGCTATAACAGTGGCAACACACGGTGGACTGTGCATCAGTCTAAAGGCTATAACAGTGGCAACACACGGTGGACTGTGCATCAGTCTAAAGGCTATAACAGTGGCAACACACGGTGGACTGTGCATCAGTCTAAAGGCTATAGCAGTGGCAACACACGGTGGACTGTGCATCAGTCTAAAAGCTATAACAGTGGCAACACACGGTGGACTGTGCATCAGTCTAAAGGCTATAACAGTGGCAACACACGGTGGACTGTGCATCAGTCTAAAGGCTATAACAGTGGCAACACACGGTGGACTGTGCATCAGTCTAAAGGCTATAGCCGTGCCGCATGACAGGGACAGTCCCCATACACCAACCAAAAAAAAATCAAAACTTGGACTGACAATTATGAGCAGATGTTTACTTGTTGCATGAACAATGCGTTAGCCTAAGATTGGGCTGTTTGGAGCATAATTACTCGAGACACAGTGGAATGTGCAATAGTCTAGTTGCTGGAACAGCCAGCCTCATCAGCGCGTACAGACACACACACACATATATATATATATATATATATATATATAATATATATATAACTTAAAAGGTATTTAAAATTGCTTGAAACATCCAGTGACAGATTTGTAGACGTCAATATGATCTGTAAGATTACACAGAAAAATGCTTAATTTCACCATTGCAACTTCAACTGCAGCTCTCTTGAAATGTTGACCCCAAGTCCCCCACCTCTCGGGGAATTTTGAAAAAACTAAAAATGTATGAACCTTCCACATGGGCCCATGGGCATGCCTGCAAAATTTCAGCTCCACACTTGTGAAACTGACTCTCTTTCATAGTACTGATTTAATTTATTTTAAGTTGGGTTTATTGTTTTAGTCATTGTAAATGTTAAAAAATTGACTGCCTCACACAGTCAACAAATTGAACATTTATTCAACTAACAATTCATTAGAAGTGTATATTTTCAGTGAAGTAAAGCACTTTAATATTGACTTACCCCATGCTGCCAATAACCTCATCAGCTCTGATTAGTTTAACTTTGAAGCCAGTTTTAGTCTTGAAATCTGAAAGCATAATGAAACTTGTATAACATATAGTAATTAAACAGTATATACAGAATACCAAGGCACCAAGGCACAGAGCTTTGAAAATGAGCAATAAAAATGGGAATATAATTTAAACTGCAGAAGGAATAGTGCAAATGAAAGGAAAGCTAAAAATAACCTAACATTACAGGTTTTTATTACAACAAAATGAAAGGTCAAACATTTGATCTACATATGTAGCACTACAAGCTGCCTCTGTCACACATGTAGCACTACAAGCTGCCTCTGTCACACATGTAGCACTACAAGCTGCCTCTGTCACACATGTAGCACTACAAGATGCCTCTGTTACACATGTAGCACTACAAGCTGCCTCTGTCACACATGTAGAACTACAAGCTGCCTCTGTTACACATGTAGCACTATAAGCTGCCTCTGTCACACATGTAGCACTACAAGCTGCCTCTGTTACACATGTAGCACTACAAGCTCCCTCTGTCACACATGTAGAACTACAAGCTGCCTCTGTCACACATGTAGCACTACAAGATGCCTCTGTTACACATGTAGCACTACAAGCTGCCTCTGTCACACATGTAGAACTACAAGCTGCCTCTGTTACACATGTAGCACTATAAGCTGCCTCTGTCACACATGTAGCACTACAAGCTCCCTCTGTCACACATGTAGCACTATAAGCTGCTTCTGTCACACATGTAGCACTACAAGCTCCCTCTGTCACACAGGTAGCACTACAAGCTGCCTCTGTCACACATGTAGCACTACAAGCTGTCTCTGTTACACATGTAGCACTACAAGCTCCCTGTGTCACACATGTAGCACTACAAGCTGTCTCTGTTACACATGTAGCACTACAAGCTCCCTCTGTCACACATGTAGCACTACAAGCTGCCTCTGCCACACATGTAGCACTACAAGCTGCCTCTGTTACACATGTAGCACTACAAGCTCCCTCTGTCACACATGTAGCACTACAAGCTGTCTCTGTCACACATGTAGCACTACAAGCTGCCTCTGTCACACGTGTAGCACTACAAGCTCTCTCTTGTCACACATGTAGCACTACAAGCTCTCTCTTGTCACACATGTAGCACTACAAGCTCTCTCTTGTCACACATGTAGCACTACAAGCTGCCTCTGTCACACGTGTAGCACTACAAGCTCCCTCTGTCACACATGTAGCACTACAAGCTCTCTCTTGTCACACATGTAGCACTACAAGCTCTCTCTTGTCACACATCTAGCACTACAAGCTCTCTCTTGTCACACATGTAGCACTACAAGCTCTCTCTTGTCACACATGTAGCACTACAAGCTCTCTCTTGTCACACATGTAGCACTACAAGCTGTCTCTGTCACACATGTAGCACTACAAGCTGCCTCTGTCACACGTGTAGCACTACAAGCTCTCTCTTGTCACACATGTAGCACTACAAGCTCCCTCTGTCACACATGTAGCACTACAAGCTCTCTCTTGTCACACATGTAGCACTACAAGCTCCCTCTGTCACACATGTAGCACTACAAGCTCCCTCTGTCACACATGTAGCACTACAAGCTCTCTCTTGTCACACATGTAGCACTACACGCTCTCTCTTGTCACACATGTAGCACTACAAGCTCTCTCTTGTCACACATGTAGCACTACAAGCTGCCTCTGTCACACATGTAGCACTACAAGCTGTCTCTGTCACACATGTAGCACTACAAGCTGCCTCTGTCACACATGTACCACTACAAGCTCTCTCTTGTCACACATGTAGCACTACAAGCTGCAAGATTTGTGTTCAGCTGCCACAACAATATTCAGGTTTGTGTTCAGCTGCCACAACAATATTCAGATTTGCATTCAGCTGCCACAACAATATTAAGATTTGTGTTCAGTTGCCACAACAATATTAAAGTTTGTGTTCAGCTGCCACAACAATATTCAGATTTGTGTTCAGTTGCCACAACAATATTCAGATTTGCATTCAGCTGTCACAACAATATTCAGATTTGTGTTGAGCTGCCACAACAATATTAAGATTTGTGTTCAGTTGCCACAACAATATTAAAGTTTGTGTTCAGCTGCCACAACAATATTAAAGTTTGTGTTCAGCTGCCACAACAATATTAAAGTTTGTGTTGAGCTGCCACAACAATATTAAGATTTGTGTTGAGCTGCCACAACAATATTAAAGTTTGTGTTCAGCTGCCACAACAATATTAAAGTTTGTGTTCAGTTGCCACAACAATATTAAAGTTTGTGTTCAGCTGCCACAACAATATTCAAGTTAAATATATCTCAACTTACTTTTATAATTAATCAAACTGGCCAAGAAGTAGAAGTAGCACAATTAAATAAGACACAAAATGTATTCTTGTGGCAGTAATGTAGGAGGAATCTGAGATGTTTATCATTATACAAGAAATTACTTAAATGACCCAATATGATACACATACAAGGACATATAGTTGAAAACATTATGTCTATATACAAACGTTTACCTTATAAAATAATTTAGACAAGTTCAGCCTATCTTCCTGATTCAACCTTGAGAAATATTAAACTTAACCTTTGATACTGTTTGCCTCGCATAACCCATAGCAATAAACTAAGAAAAGCAGTCTACCTACCCGCATTGACTTCTAGGTACGCAGCTTGGATGGCACTTGCATAAGTACTAAACTGGGTTTTGTCAAGATACGTCCCCTTCAATGCCAAAGTGATGTGATTCTTTTCTTCCAATAATTTGTTTTGTGGCTGGGGTTGTGGGTTGTTTGAATCTGGCACTTCCTCTCCGTTAGCATCAGTCACTTTGTACGTAGCATGGACCCTTGTACGCAAATTCCTAGAAGAGAAACATTACGAGGATCGATTTTAAGTCCTAAATGCATGCCATTCTGCAACACGCTCAAATTTACCAAGTCTGGTTTGATAAACAATAACACACGTAAAATGACATTTAGCATTTATGTAAACCATTCTTTTACAAAATATATAAATAAGCCTCAACAGCGTGGACAATGCATAGTGAAAGAAAGTTTTACATTAGTGACAAATTCATTTTGATGGGACTAAAGCTGCACTAAACTCACCCTTCATCATCATAGTAAGTTTCTATTTTAATGCCTGTTATCTCGTATGTCAAGTTGTCTCGCGTAAATGTTGTACCAACGAGCCCAGTTGGGTCAGCAGCTCCAGGCTCAGTGTCATCATTGGCTGCAATCACACACATCAATATAAATCAGACATCAATATAAATCACAAGACTTCCAATATAAACATCACACACACATCAATATAAATCACAGACATCAACATAAACATCACCCATATCAACACAAACCACACACATCAATATTAATCACAAGACATCAATATAAATCAGACATCAATATAAACATCACACACATCAATATAAATCACAAGCATCAATATAAATCACAGACATCAATATAAATCACAAGTATCAATATAAATCACATACATTAATATTAATCATAAACATCAATATAAATCACAGACATCAGTATAAATCACAGACATCAATATTAATCATAGACATCAATATAAATCAGTCATCAATATTAATCATAGACATCAACATAAATCACACACATCAATATAAATCATAGAAAAATATATAAACCACAGACATCAATATAAATCATAGACAAATATTTAAACCACAGACATCAATATAGATCACCAACAACAAAATAAATCACAAACACTGATATAAATCAGACATCGCAGCTCAGTGTATGACAAATCAAGGTGGGATAAACTTCACAAGAACAAAACACTCAAACATCAGCAGAAACCATATGTAACCTTGACAATAAAAGAATCCTTCAGATATTTGAGAAGACTTGTCTGCGTAAGTCTAGCGCTGTTCCCATGGTAACTGGGTGACAGGTGAACATATAGATGAAGTGGATACATACACTGTGCTCCAGCATCTGATGACATTGAACTGGCTGGCTGGTTGAGAATCGCCTGGATGATCTGAGCAATCAACTGTTGCTTCTGCTCTGTTGTCAGCTGGCCTGTTAGGCCTCCGAGAATGTCAGTGATCACTTCCGACAGTGGCTTCGCTGTTGTTCCTTCTGATGGAGTTTCAGTGCTGCTTGTAGGTGTCTCCTCACAATTGACACCAGAGAACCCTGTGATATAAAGATATGTAACAATTGACACCTGTGAACCATGTGATGTTAAAACTTGCAACAACTGACACCTGTGAACATTGTGACGTAAAGCCATGTAACTGTTGACACCTGTGAACCCTGTGATGTAAAGCCATGTAAATATTGTCACCTGTAAACCATGTGATGTAAAGCCATGTAACTATTGACACCTGTGAACCAGATGATGTAAAGCCATGTAACTATTGACACCTGTGAACCCTGTGATGTAAAGCCATGTAACAATTGACGCTTGTGAATCATGTGATGTAAATCGGTCATTTACTTATCTCCTGTATGTGCAATTTTATATGTGTTTATGTGTAAACAGCCGTGAACGGGGCATTAGCCCCGGATTTGTTGGTGTATAAATAATTTGTTTTTACTATTATTAAAAACATGTAACAACTGAAACCTGTGAATCATGTAATTTTTTTTAATGTAAAGCCATGTAACAGTTGACACCAGTGAACCATGTGATGCAAAGCCATGTAACAATTGACACATGTGAACCATGTGATGTAAAGCCATGTAATAATTGACACATGTGAACCATGTGATGTAGAGCCATGTTACCACTGACATTTGTGAATCCAGTTCATTAAAAAAACTTATAACAATTGAGACTTATAAACCTTGTTATGCAACAACTGTGTAACAATATATGCCAGTTAGCCATGACACGTAACAACTGTATAACTGTAAATAACAGTGAATCCTGTAATATGACAACTATGTAACAATTATTGAATAGACTGAATACTCTCAAAGCTACAACAGTTGCTTCTAGAGGCAAAAAAGAAAAGAAAAATAGATATTTACTTATTATCAAATAAACTGTCCAGGGGTTTTATAGTACCAGTAAATTCACATTAGATACTAACTGAAATTACTGACTAGTGACTAGAAACATTGTCAAATGATATATTATTATGAAGAAGAACGAAAGAGTTAACTGTGTTGGTACAGATCAATTATTAACATACTATGTAATTCTTATACACATCCATTCTCCAATCATACTTTGAAAAAGAAAACATGTTCAATGAAAAACCATTCAACTCACCTTCTGGACATTCACACCTGTACACCCCAACTTCATCTTTGCATGTTCCTCCGTTGACACATGGTGAACTGAGACACTCTAATATCTCATTTTCACAAAGCTGGCCTTTGTATCCATCCTCACAACAACAGGTACTGTTCCAGCAATTTCCATGCTTACATTCCAATGGTGTTTGACCAACTTTTGGACATTCTGGATCTGTTCCAGTGAAATCTCTCTCCTTGCAGTCCGTTCCGTTGTATCCAACCATGCACATCTTCTCGCCAGTCACATTGTTACATGTGTAATGTCCATCACAGGAGTTAGTTGGTTCACATGGGGTTGGAGTTGTTGCCATGGAAGCTGTTGTCATGGCACCTGTTGTCATGGCAGCTGTTGTCATGGTACCTTCAGTTGGAGTCGCAGCTGCTGTCTCACAGTTCATGCCAGTAAAACCTAAGCAATATCCAGAAAATATTCAAACAATGTAACATTTCCTGCCTTTTATGCAGATAACAATTTAACAGATATTAAATCCAAAAAATTTTTTCATTCATACTTTCATAACACAGTTTTACTGGAGAAAAACCACTGCACATAGGCACTGGTGTGCTTTTACCCATTTGGGTGTAAACTATGCATAAGAAAGCAATTCTAACTTCACCACTGTCAGCAGTTCAACACTTCAAGCTATGCCAAATTACTTCGATAAACAGGTTCAAATAGCATATGACCAAGCAAACATTGAGGTTTTGTTCCAATTATATAAATACATTTCATTTATAAAATTAGTATTAAGTATTGTATTGTATGATTTCAGTGGTTAAATAAGTAATACAATCTGATAAAGGCAAACAAAATATATTACTTGTGTAACCACTATAAAGTGTGCATGAGCCTTGTACATCCAACTGCAGTGTGCAGACTATTGTTAATAAACACTGTGCAGTGCAAAATATCACTGATAACGACAATGTGAAAGTTCAATGTTCTTAAAACAAATTATACATTATACATCATGTAAACGCCTGTTACCTTCTGGACATTCACACCTGTATGCCCCAATTTCATCTTTGCATGTTCCTCCGTTGACACACGGTGAACTGAGACACTCTATTATGTCATTCTGACAAAGAACACCATCATATCCCTCCACACAGCAACAGGTCTTGTTCCAGCAGGTTCCACCATTCTTACACTGACCAAAGGATGGACATTCTGGATCATTTGGTTTATTCCAGTCCCTATCCTTGCAGTCTGCTCCTTTGTATCCAACCATGCAAATTTTCTCTCCAGTCACATTGTTACACAGGTAATGTCCATCACAAGAGTTGGCTGAGACACAGCTGGGAACCTCCGTTGTAGGAACCATCGTGGTCATAGATTGTGTGGAAGATGCAACAGTAGTTTGTGCTGCTGTTGTCATAGCTTCAGTGGTTGGCATAACACTCGATGTTTGATTATAGTTCTCACAATTGACACCAAAAAAGCCTGAAAAGCAGTCATGTACAAAGGTGACATAAGGACAGTGCTATCTAGTTTAGACACTAGGTCTATGTGTTATACGTGCATAGGCAATGATAATGAAGTGAACCAGCATGTGATGTGCTTGTAATTTGTGCTAACAGCTACTGAAGCCATACAATGTTATTCAGACATGGGATCAATTACATTACATCAATTCCAATTACACACCAATTCCACCTAAAAAATACCAATACGAATTCTGAAATATCAATTCCAAATATATTAATCCATATTGAAATAACAGTGTGTGAACGGAGCAACCATAGACATGCCCAATGCCAAAAAATAAAACATTTATTTTAGAGCAGCTTTATTAAATTTCTGCATATTATGATATATAATGGCAAACAATTTGAGTTAACAAGTTACATGATGTAACTGAAAAAGTAACTGCAAATATCAATCACACTTTCACCAATTCCAATTACTTTTAAAAACAAAACACTAATTGTTGGGCAATTCCAGAATTGGAATAGACGTTTCAATTCCAATTACAGTGTAATTGATCCCAGGTCTGGCTGCATGTTGTGGAATGCACTTTAAAACATGATAAATGTGCCTGCACAAGAGAAGGAACAAATATTCCAGACTAATGAGCAATGTGTGAAGTTGCATCAATTACTTCCCTTTGAATTTCTGTGTAATGTTTAAAACTGACTGAAAATTTTCAACGTTAATTATTTATAGGCATAGTTTGCAAGAAGCAATATGTTTTCCTGCATAAGCTTCAGTCGGGTAAATGGTAAATTCTGTGTGGAGGGAGCATGAACATATGGCGTAATTTGTCCATTCATAATTTTATTTTGAATTAATAAATAAATTTTTATCAGCAAAGTGAACAAAGTGTGATTGCTGTGTTTGCAATGTGATATCACTGTGTGGCAATGTTATGTAAAAACTACTGGCATAATCACAAAATACTGGTGCAATCTCAGTTGTTTCTGGATATATGTACTGTATTTCGTGCCATCAAATCAAATATGATATACTTACTAAAGAAAAATAGCAATGCTCTACATAAAATGTCCAAACTTTTGATTCCGAACAATGTAGTTTTTACATGACCTTCAAAAGTGTTATAAAAACCTGAAATAAATGGTTTTGCAGTTATCAATTACAATGTGAGTGTATGGAATTTCTCTGGAAGCATTGCGAATACCATGCATCAAAGTGTTTATGACGATGACAATCTAAAATTAATATGCAATGTAATGCATCATCACTGTATCTTATGACAAGTGTAAATGTGAACCTATCAAATGCAGAATGTTAACTTTGCTAATGGATAAGCCAGCACATTACCGATTATCATTTGGTAGGTGGTACCGGTAATTGTGAACTACTAAGACGATTTTCATAAATCTCTTATACACATTTTGCTTCAAATCTGCAATACTTACCCTCTAGACATTCACACCTGTACTCCCCAACTTCATCTTTGCATGTTCCTCCGTTGACACACGGTGAACTGAGACACTCTATGATGTCATTCTGACAAAGAACACCATCGTATCCCTCCACACAACAACAGGTCTTGTTCCAGCAGGTTCCACCGTTCTTACATGGACCAAAGGATGGACATTCTGGATCATTTGGTTTATTCCAGTCCCTATCCTTGCAGTCTGTTCCTTTGTATCCAACCATGCAAATTTTCTCTCCAGTCACATTGTTACACAGGTAATGTCCATCACAAGAGTTGGCTGGGACACAGCTTGGAACCTCCGTTGTAGGAACCATTGTGGTCATAGATTGTGTGGAAGATGCAACAGTAGTTTGTGCTGCTGTTGTCATAGCGTCAGTGGTTGGCATTACACTCGATGTTTGATTAGAGTTCTCACAATTGACACCAAAAAAGCCTGAAAAGCAGTCATGTACAAAGGTGACATAAGGACAGTGCTATCTAGTTTAGACACTAGGTCTATGTGTTATACGTGCATGGGCTATGGTACTAAAGTGAACCAGCAAGTGATGTGCTTGTAAATGTTTGCAGAAATAAAAAGGCAGGCAGTGCAAATATGTAATACCAATTGATCCAATAAAAATGCACCCTAAACCATGATCAAAGTACAGTCAGTGTAAACGCCGAGCAACATTAATTAAGGCTGAACTCACCTTCTGGACATTCACACCTATACGCCCCAACTTCATCTTTACATGTTCCTCCGTTGACACATGGTGAACTGAGACACTCTATTATGTCATTCTGACAAAGAACACCACCGTATCCCTCCACACAACAACAGGTCTTGTTCCAGCAAGTTCCACCGTTCTTACATTGACCAAGGGATGGACATACTGGATCATCTGGTTTATTCCAGTCCCTGTCCTTGCAGTCTGTTCCTTTGTATCCAACCATGCAAATTTTCTCCCCAGTCGTATCGTTACATATGTAATGTCCATCACAGGAGTCAGTTGGCTCACATGGGGTTGAGGTTGTTGCTACGGCAGCTGTTGTCATGGCACCTGTTGTCATGGCAGCTTCAGTTGGAGTCACAGCTGCTGTCTCACAGTTGACACCAGTGAAACCTAAAATTGTAATATTTCATTAAACTAGTTACATACTGCAGTTTATCACCACAATTATTGCTAAATTAGTCAAAAACTCACTATTATATTAGAAACTTTATGAAACTGTTTGCAATTTACTACTGTAGAGAAATAGCACAGGAGAATAAAACATTATGTCACAATCTGAACAACTGATTAAATATGCTAACAATACATTGCTAAGCAAGAAAGTAATTACTAATTACAGATATGTAACAATCAACATAAAAGGTTTCTGAAAAGGAAAATACTTGGAACAGATGCCTGGAACGTTTACAACAGTGCTTCAATTAAAAACAACTAGTTACAGACAGACAAATTTGTCAAACCAACAGTGGCTCAGTAATGAGAGACAGCACCAATATACACTTGTTAGTTGTACCAAAGAACTAGTTGGTAACCAATGCCAGGTGTACATTGCGAAACATTTGTTGTGAATCATGTGACTGTACATCTAGCAATGATGTTCCGTTTCATGGTTGTGTGCTGGGTCAGCGTATAATGTACAACAAAAGTTGCATGCGCACTGTAGCGATCGTAGCGTTATTTTCTGGAACTGCATGCACGCGCGCCCCTGGACACCAAGTGGTGTTTACTGCAACTATAATCAAAAATGTGCTGTGACTGGCTCTTTCCCACAAATAGAGTTTTATTGAGTTGCGGACCATCGTACATGGCCCTACTCTGTGAGATGTTACGTTAAAAACCGGTACAAATTCCCATTTGTTGCAGAGATTCAATGTTTGAATCGGTTCAGCAACTGTTGAGTTGTTCAAATCAACACAGAACTTGAGTTTTGTTGAGCTGCAGATCAGCATACATTGCACGACTGATCCGTTTTAAGTCAAATAAACATACGACCCACAACAAAAGGTTAGCAATGTACGCCCAGCATTAGGGGTGCAACAATTGACTATATACTAGTGTCTCGTGGTATTTTGTTGACAACACGATACACAATATACAGCAGCAATGTTCCAATGCGTTACAATATAATAAGATTTCAGAAGACTGCCACCAAGCAACAAGCTCCAGATGGCCCGTGGACAAGGAGGTCAATGGCTTATTGACAGTTCACATATTTGTGATCTACATGATACCCCACCCGTAATAGATATGTCAATTTTGTGTTTAAACATATTCACATGACTAGCATATTACATATGAAATGGAGCCTGGAACAACATTGAATTAAGGTGATCAGACTTTGTACTGTTAATATATTTTCTTATATGTATAAAGTTTAGGCGTGTCATGGTTGAGATCCTTTGTTTCACAGTTCCTAGCAATATGTCCTCATTTGAACTTTTTTAGCCTGTCAAAGTTGAAACTCTGATTATTTCCAACAGGCCAAAAATGAACTGGAATACTGACACAGTGAAATGACTATAGTTACCCACATCAAACACAAACTGTGTGGCCCAACTAAATAGGTATTGCATTGCAACTCAGTCATATCATTACACTACTTGTGACCACCACCATATCGTTACACCACCACCACATAGTTACACCACCACCATGTATTCATACCACAGCGCCAATCAGTTATACATCTGTAACGGCAAACCTTAAGCAATAGTTTGTTAAATCTAAGCACCAATTATTCTAAGTTATATTACCTAGCTCAAGTTAATTACGTGTAGCCATATGTTGTAAATCCAGGTACCACTAATAGTGTTTTTGTAGCTACTAACAACAGCTATGTTGTACCTCCAGTCAAGATACACTAGAAGCAGAGAATTTAGCACTATTTTTTAATGGAGACACTTTAAAATGAGAAATGTTGACCAAATTAGTGTTTAGATGTACCTCAAATTCCAAAGTTATTAGCTGTCACCTTTTAGTATCTTACCTGATAAACACCAACATATGTAGTAACCAATTTCATCTTTACATGTTCCTCCGTTGAGACATGGTGAACTGAGACATTCTAATATCTCATTCTGACAAAGCACACCTTCGTATCCATCCACACAACAACAAGTTTTGTTCCAACAAGTTCCACCGTTCTTGCACGGGCCAAAGGAAAAACATTCTGGATCGTTTGACCCATTAAAGTCCCTCTCCTTGCAGTCTGTTCCTTTGTATCCTGGCATGCACTGTTTCTCCATAGTCTCATTGTTACATGTGTAATGTCCATCACAAGAATTGGTCGGTTCACATGATTTGTTATTTGGACTTTCCGTTGTAGTCATGGGCATGTTGGATGAAGCATTAGTTACTTCATTGAGTGTTGTTGGTACTACAGTTGTTTCACTTTCTGTTGTTGGTGTTACAGTTGTTAGTGCTACAGTTGTTTCACTTTCTGTTGTTGGTCCTATGGTTGTTTCATGTTCTGTTGTTGGTACTACAGTTGTTTCACTTTCTGTTGTTTGTGCTACAGTTGTTTCCCTTTCTGTTGTTTGTGCTACAGTGGTTTCCCTTTCTGTTGTTTGTGCTACAGTGGTTTCACGTTCTGTTGTTTGTTCTACAGTGGTTTCACTTTCTGTTGTTTGCGCTACAGTTGTTAGACTTTCTGTTGTTTGTGCTACAGTGGTTTTGCTTTCTGTTGTTGATGCTGTGGTTGTTTGACTTTCTGCTGTTGGTGCTATGGTTGTTTGACTTTCTGCTGTTGGTGCTATGGTTGTTTGACTTTCTGCTGTTGGTGCTATGGTTGTTTGACTTTCTGCTGTTGGTGGTATGGTTGTTTGACTTTCTGCTGTTGAAGCTATGGTTGTTTGACTTTCTGCTGTTGGTGCTATGGTTGTTTGACTTTCTGCTGTTGGTGCTATGGTTGTTTGACTTTCTGCTGTTGGTGGTATGGTTGTTTGACTTTCTGCTGTTGGAGCTATGGTTGTTTGACTTTCTGCTGTTGGTGCTATGGTTGTTTGACTTTCTGCTGTTGGTGCTATGGTTGTTTGACTTACTGTTGTTTGTGCTACAATTGTTTCACTTTCTGTTGTTGGTGCTATAGTTGTTTCACTTTCTATTGTTGGGTCTAGGGTTGTTTCACTTTCTGTTGATCGTGCTAGGGTTGTTTCATTTTCTGTTGACGGTGCTAGGGTTGTTTCACTTTTTGTTGTTTGTTCTACGGTTGTTGTTTCAGTTTCTGTTGTTTGTTCTACGATTGCTTCAGTTTCTGTTGTTGATGCTACAGTTGTTTCACTTTCTGTTGTTGGTGTTACAGTAGTTTCACTTTTAATTGTTATTGTTATAGCTGTTTCACTATCAGCTGTTGTTGTTGCGCTTGGTACCATGGTAGACGTTACAGTGTCATTATACTTCTCACAGTTCACGCCATAATATCCTGAAAATGAGTAGTATGCAACAGAAATAAACCCAAGGAGATGGGCGTATGTCAGCAACATGCAAAATAGTGCAGTGGTGTTCTCTATACAAAGCAAAGCAACGCAATTCTACAGGTGCATATGGATGAACAATATATACAGTGCAAGTGTGTCATGCATCATGTACGAAGCATATGACATGTGCAATATTTAATAAGCATCTTAGGTGTTTCACATGCATTACGAAACCTGCATATGAATTAATAGCATAGTGCATTGCAAGTCTGCTATGCAATATATACAAAGCATATAATGTGTGCAATATATAATAAGCATTTTAGGTGTTTCACATGCATTAGAAAACATGTGCATCATTTAATGTGCATTTGAGGTGTTTCACATGCAAAAGAAAACCTGCAAAATAATACATTATAAACAAGCCTGTGTAATATATTGTACACACTGAATACAATGTAAAGAACCTACCTTCTGGACATTCACACCTGTACGCCCCAACTTCATCTTTACATGTTCCTCCGTTGACACATGGTGAACTGAGACACTCTATTATGTCATTCTGACAAAGAACACCATCATATCCCTCCACACAACAACAGGTCTTGTTCCAGCAAGTTCCACCGTTCTTACATTGACCAAGGGATGGACATACTGGATCATCTGGTTTATTCCAGTCCCTGTCCTTGCAGTCTGTTCCTTTGTATCCAACCATGCAAATTTTCTCCCCAGTCGTATCGTTACATATGTAATGTCCATCACAGGAGTCAGTTGGCTCACATGGGGTTGAGGTTGTTGCTACAGCAGCTGTTGTCATGGCAGCTTCCGTTGGAGCTGTTGCTGCCGTCTCACAGTTAACACCAGTGAAACCTAAACAATATTCAAACCATGTAACATGTTCACCAGAATTTGACCTTTATTACAATTTAACTTAATGCAATGGTCACACCTCATCATTGAGACATTTCCGTGGGTATATATATATATATATATATATATATATATGTGTGTGTATTTGTATAAAATATTTATATATATATATACATATATAAAAATATTTATATATATATATACATATATACATACATATATAAAAATATTTATATATATATATATACACACACATATATACATATACATATTTATATATTATATATATATATATATATATATATATATATATATATATATATATATATATATATATATATATATATATATATATATATACACACATATATATGCCTCTGTTGAGCATAACTGTGAGCATCATTTGTTTTAAATATTTTGTGTGTATATGTAACCTGCTTATAATCAATATGATGGTAAAACTGATTCCATTATTGTTATGCCTTAAGGATATGCGCTAAGTCTTGGGCTGAGGTTCAGGTGGATAGTTTTAGTTTTGAGTGTAGGGGATGTACAAAGATGAAGGAACTTGAGGTGGAGTTGGAACAGCTGAGGCTGCTCATTGTGGCAATGGTGGGAAGGGAGCAGGTGGGTTGTGCCAATGGTTCCAGTGGGGGGACAGTAGATGATAAAGTGGGGTAAGATGATGAGAGAGATGCTAGGGAGAGCTCACCTCAGCCTGGGAGGAGCGATGGGAGTGAGGGAGACGGGAGGGAAGGTTTCAGGAGGGAAGGCGATGGGAGCGCAAGTTAGCCAGGAGATGGTAGGGAAAGGTGACATGTTGACTGGTGAGAGAGAGACTGATAACAGGCTGCCAAGTGACAAGGCTGCAGGACAGAATGTGATGGAAGGGATCCATCGGAAGAGCTATTCCGAGGCAGTGATAGAGGGAGTGAGAAAGAGAGTGAGGGTGTTTGTGGGGTACTCAATAGTCAGGAAGGCCGACAGAGTCTTAAACAAGGGAGATGACGTGGTGGTTTGTTTGCTTGGGGCCAAAATAAATGTGATAACTGAGAGTAGAAAACATTGTGGGTTCAGACAAGGGTGGATCTGTTTTAGTACACGTAGCGACAAATAACATACAGAGGGAGGGTACAACTGCCATAATTAGGAAATACAGGAAGTTGGTCAGAACACTAAAGCAGACGCGTGTTGAGCAGGTAATACTGTCAGGTATTTTACCAGTAATAGGAACGAAGGGTCACAGATATTGAAACTGCCAGGGGATGGCAATTAACATGCTAGTCCAGAAGCTTTGCAGGAACAAGGAAGTGGGATTTGTGGGGAAGTTTTGTTGGAAGGGCTGATATGTACGTGGTAGTAAACATTCTTTAAACTAGAAGCACAGCGGGGTTACTTAGAGTTGCCTCAAGCAGGACAAGAGGCCACCAGTACAGACAAACCAATAACAAAATGTTCTAAAAACAGTTCAGAAGCAGGTTATAAATGCGTGTGTTTAAATGGAGGAGTATAGTAAATAAGAAAAACGAATTAAACATTATGGTAGAAGATATTGACCCTCACATAATTGGTATTACCAAATCATGGGCCAACACAGACATAACAGATGCTGAATTAGGATTGACAGGATATGTAATGTTTAGGAGAGATCGAATAGGAAAAAGAGGAGGGGGAGTTATTTTATATGTTAAAGAATCTATTCAGGCTTATGAAATAAAATTAGAAAGGGAAGCAGATTGAGATGAAGTTGTTTGGTGCAAAATAGTTTCAGGAAATTCAAAATTAACTATTGGATCAGTTTACCGAAGTCCAAACATAAACGAAGAGGATAACACAAAAATACAAAATGCTATAAAGGAAGTGAGTAAAGGGAATGTATCATAATTGGAGATTTTAACCATGGACACATACAATGGAAATCTCTAGCGAGTACACATGTTGAGGACCAGCAATTTCTATTTTTAATTCAGGATAGCTTCCTTACTCAGCACATGCTAGAACTAACCAGGGGAGATAATGTATTAGATATAGTTTTGTCATCACAAAAGGAATTAGAGGACAATGTAAAAATACACGAACCATTGGGTAACAGTGACCACAATCAAATACATTTTGACATCAATGCAAAATCAGGAAATACAGGAAGTTGGTCAGAATAAACAAACATATAGGAGAAACTTTCACAAAGGTAACTATAAAGATACGAGAAAATACTTAGCAAAGCTAGATTGGAATAACATGCTGATGAATAAGACCGCAATTGAATGTTGGAATATTCTAAAATATAAAATTGAGAGTATCATCGATAAATTTGTTCCCTTGAAAAAACAAGGAAAACGGTCTAGAAAGAAACACTTGTCAAAAGAAGCTATTAGAAAAATAGTGTTTAAGCAAACTATGTGGAGGGTTTATAGGCATACCAGAAAGGATGAAGATAATGCAAATTACAAAGAGGCACTTAATATAGCTACAACTGAAATTAGAAAATCTAAAAGAACCTTTGACAAAAAATTGGCAGGTAATATATAAAAATTACAGCAAGAGTTTCTATGCTTTTGTAAGGAGTAAATAGAAAGTTTGAGATAAGGTCGGACCACTGGAAAACAACAGGGGAAACATAATTTCAGATGAGTTTCAAATGGCAGAGGTCCTGAATGAGTATTTCAGCTCAGTTTTTACCACAGAAGATATCAGCACACTTCCAGTTCCATTTACTAAATTTGAGGGCAGTAAATCAGAACATTTAAGGCAGTTATTTGTAACTCCAGAAATTATAGCGAAGAAAATTAAGAAGATTAAAGATAATAAATCACCGGGAGTTGATGGGATACCACCAAAACTGCTCAAGGAAATTGTTGAGCAAATTAGAACACCACTTGCAAAATTGTTTAACTTGTCACTAGAAGAAGGAATAGTTCCATCAGAATGGAAAGAAGCAAACATTACGCCGCTATTTAAGAAGGGATCGAGGAACAAGCCAGAAAATTACAGAACAGTGAGTTTAACATCAGTTGTATATAAATTACTCGAAACTTTAATTAGAGACCACATGGTGGAATTCCTTGTAAAACATAAATTAATAAATACATCTCAACATGGGTTCCTAAAAGCAAGGTCATGTCTAAACAATCTCTTATGTTTTTTTGAAGAAATTACAAAGTGGGTAGATGGTGGGTCACCAGTGGATGTTGTCTACTTAGATTTTAAGAAAGCTCTCGATAAAAGTGCCACATCAAAGATTGTTACTTAAACTAAAAGCCCATGGCATAGGTAATGATGTAATCAACTGGATAGAAGAGTGGCTTACACACAGAAGACAGAGAGCAATAGTAGATGGTAAGATTTCAAACTGGAAATCTGTTCTGAATGGGGTACCACAGGGATCAGTATTAGGCCCTATACTATTTTTAACATATATATAAATGATTTGGAAGATGACATATCTAGCAAAGTACTGAAATTTGCAGATGACACAAAAGTATTCAGAATGGTTACTAATGTTACAGATAAACAAAGTTTACAGGATGATCTAGATAAATTAGTTAAATGGTCAGAAAAATGGCAAATGTTATTCAATTTTGAGAAGTGTAAATGCATACATGAAAACATGGATGAAGAATATAAAATGGGAGATGCTGTACTAGGTAGAACCACACAAGAAAAGGAATTAGGAGTAACATTTAGTGCTGACATGAAAGTTTCAGAGCAACGTCGGATTGCTGATCAAATCGGATCAAATTCTAGGGCTAATTAGGAGAACTATCACGTATAAGGGGAAACAGCTAATTGTACCCATGTACAAAGCAATAGTTAGACCGCACTTGGAATATTGTATTCAAGCATGGAGGCCGTATCGTAAAAAGGACATAGACAAGCTAGAAAGAATACAATGAAGAGCATCTAAAATGATTCCAGAATTGAGAGACCCTAGCTACGAAAGCCGCTTATTACAATGTGGTTTGACAACACTAGAGACCAGGAGACCAAGAGGAGACCAAATAGAAGTGTTTATAATAGTGAACAGTTATGAGGATGTTGATAGGAATATGTTCTTCAAGCTTAAAGAAGGCGGTAGAAACAGAGGACACAAAGCAGCATTAGTTAAGGAGCAGTGTAGGATAGACATGAGAGGTGATAAATGAATGGAATAAACTGCCAAACGATTGTGTTAATGCTAGTAGTGTGACTATGTTTAAAAATAAAATTGTCAGATATCTGATAAGGGCGGGCTACACATATATGAGAAAATTTTTGGACTCTCGATAAGCCAATGGCTTCTTTGTCCACTTGCCATCTGGAACTTGTTGTTTGGGGTGGCAATCTTGTTAAATCTTGTAAATTTTCATCAGACAGCAATATGGTGTGTTCTAATTACAAAAAGATGATTGAACTGTGTTGTTTAGATACTGCTGTTTATTATTTGGTACCAAATTGTTGCATATCAATTTTGTGTACAGTTCATTTTAGTTTACCAACAATAAAAAAAATTAAATGCATATATCTTGATGGCTTTTGCAACATATGCCTCCTTAATTACTAGATCGCCACCAGAACATATATGTATACGTAACAATATACCATCATTTTACATGCTAACGCAGGGATTAAAACAATATAATAAAATTCAGTACATCATATCTCATTTTGTAGTTCATTATTGAGTATTGAATAATATGACCAAAGAATTTGCAACACAATGTTCTTGATTAATATAGCGTGCACGCATGCACGCTTGCATGCACGCATACACACATGCACATACATATTGTCTGAAATAGCAGTGATATGAGTGGACAAAGATAAAAACATGACTTAGATTTTCAAGTGAAGGACAAAAAGTGAAGAACATAAAAGTAAATATCGTATAATAGAAAATTAATGTCAGTAACATTTTGAACAGGATGACATCTCTGCAATGCAGGTCTTTTTCAATAGGTTTTCAAATTATAGAAAAGACAACACATAAACATATATCAAATGTAAAACACACAACTGCTAATGCCTTAATATTAAACCATAAATGCAAAAATATCAATATTGAATGTGTGCTTGATAAAACCACATGCCCCTGTGATGCGCAATAGAATCACCCTTTTTGTAAGCACAGAAAAGCAATTTCTGAGCAGCCGTGCAACAAATAATAAATAGCAAGCAGAAAAATAAATCAGACTGCAGAATAAAATGTCACCAATGTAGTATTCAGTCAAACATATGGACAGAATGGATTATAAATAGTAATGAGTTGGTTAAAAAACAGAATAATGACTTAAAAAATGTTACACTTATATATCAGTTACCTTAGACCACATACCTTCTAGACATTCACACCTGTACTCCCCAACTTCATCTTTACATGTTCCTCCGTTGACACATGGCGAACTGAGACACTCTATTATGTCATTCTGACAAAGAACACCTTCGTATCCCTCCACACAACAACAGGTCTTGTTCCAGCAAGTTCCACCGTTCTTACATGGTCCAAGGGGTGGACATTCTGGATCATTTGGTGCATTAAAGTCCCTCTCCTTGCAGTCATCTCCTTTGTATCCATCCAAGCAGATCTTCTCGCTGGTCTCATTGTTACATGTGTAATGTCCATCACATGAGTTGGTTGGTTCACAAGTTGTGTTACTTGGAGCCTGTGAGGTGGTCATGAGTTCAGTGGAAGGAGCCAGTGTTGTGGGTATTTCAGTTGTTTCAGCAGTTTCATTAGACATCTCACAGTTGACACCAGAAAAGCCTGTAAAGTGGTCACGCGTGTAGTGATGTAGTGAAGCTGCATTCCACTTCAACTTTATGCAAGCAATTTTTATAAAGTGCAATAGCATATCAAACCCATGCAGGACAAAGAAGTGATTTGTGCAGCGTGCAGGTGGCTAACTTGGACCACAAGGGCACTAATCATTTGGAACAAAATAGTTATTGATGACTCCTGTTCTTCATTAAGTACACCCACATTATCAAGCAGTATTGGCAAGTTATAAAATCATGCTGCATTAAAAACAAGGCATTACTGTTAGTGGAAGGTCCCCCGATAATCAAGACATACCATGTTTGAAACATTAAACAATGAAATGTTACGAATAAAAAAGCCAATGGTATTTTTCTGTTTTAGCAGAACTGTTTTGGCACTGGTGAAGAGGAATTTTTTAAATATTTTAACTGAATCATACTTAAAAACAAAACAAATATGATAGCCTTCACATGTTTTACAGAAGGATAACCACAATTTCAGTTTGTTAATCTAAAATAAAAACTGAGTATGCGAAACAACATGCTGATAATGTGATAATGACATTTCTTGTAAGCTTTGCCTAAAGCTGTCTAAATAGAAGAAAAATGCAACAACTAGTTCAGATTATGAAGCATATATTTAATATTGCCTGTTTCTAAGCTATTTTATGTCATGATTTTCCATTACATTGAAGACCATCAGTTGTAACTTTTAGCACATTGACTATGCCTTTGTTACATTACAAAGCATTGTTACATGCTAACCTTATCAGCATGTAATACTTTAAAGTTGAATATATAATAAAATCTTGGAATAGTACTTTAATGATAATTGAATATAGTAAGTTCAGTCATAGCAAGGACTGTGAGTGACACACGGTAAATCAGTTTGAATAAAACCATGCTTGTTGGCTTTGCTTGAGATAAATTAGCAATTTATTTCCGAGCAGTTGTTAGTCATGAATTTATCAAGTAAGGGATGGACTGTTTAAATTTTTATTCTGGTGATGTCTGAATCTTTGTTTTTTTACAATTTGCTGGTGTGAATAACACATAGGTTTTCACATAAACATAAATAAATGGTTCTTGTACATTTGAGAGAACGTGTTGAATAGACCAAAAAAAAATCACTTGGATTTACTGTTCTACCAATGGACTCTGTTGTAAAAACATGCTATATTTTTTGTGGAAGGCAATAGCAAGACGGGACACTAAAACAATTACAAGCAATGACCAAATGATACATTGCTATACTCAGACTAGCTAAAAAGAAAAGTTTACATATTTCTTAATTTTAAAAGATGGTGCAAATTGTGTTAGAAAACTTACCTGCTGGACATTCACACCTGTACACCCCAACTTCATCTTTGCATATCCCTCCGTTGACACACGGTGAACTGAGACACTCTATTATGTCGTTCTGACAAATAACACCATCATATCCCTTCACACAACAACATGTCTTGTTCCAGCAAGTTCCACCATTCTTACACGGTCCAAGGGATGGACATTCTGGATCATTTGGTGCATTAAAGTCTCTCTCCTTGCAGTCTATTCCTTTGTATCCATCCAAGCAGATCTTCTCTCCAGTCTCATTGTTACATGTGAAATGTCCATCACAGGAGTTGGTTGGTTCACAAGTTGTGTTACTTGGAGCCTGTGATGTGGTCATGAGTTCGGTGGAAGGAGCCAGTGTTGTGGGTATTACAGTTGTTTCAATGACTGTAGTTGGTGCTAATGTTGTAGGACTGGCTGTAGTGACAGCTTCAGTGGTTGGTGACATTGTGCTTGACACAGTTTCATTGGACATCTCACAGTTGACACCAGAAAAGCCTGTAAAGCGGCCATGCATGACCCAAGCACATGCTCAGCATTTCATGTTAGTGAACAGCGCAAGATGTCCCACTACTGATTATCAGCAACTGGAACCATTTCTGCAAAGCCGTGTTCCACTTCAAGTTTACGCAAGCAACCTTTATGAAGTGCAATAGTATGCCAAACCCATGCAAGACAAAGAAGCGATTTGTGACACATGCAGGTGCTATATTGTTCAATGTTCCCAAAAGATTGAGGTCACCAAGTCCTAGCTGAAATGAAAAGGAGCAGATTTCTCAATTATTAAGCATGACATTTTAAAAGCAGTACTTACCCTCTGGACATTCACACCTGTACTCTCCAACTTCATCTTTACATGTTCCTCCGTTGACACACGGCGAACTGAGACACTCTATTATGTCATTCTGACAAAGAGTACCGTTATATCCCTCCACACAGCAACAGGTCTTGTCCCAGCAGGTTCCACCATTCTTGCATGGACCAAGGGATGGGCATTCTGGATCATTTGGTGCATTAAAGTCCCTCTCCTTGCAGTCAGCTCCTTTGTACCCAGCCAAGCAGATCTTCTCGCCAGTCTCATTGTTACATGTGTAATGTCCGTCACATGAGTCAGTTGGGACACAAGCTGCTGAAGTAGTTGTCATCGGAGTTTCAGTGCTTGTTTCATTTGACATCTCACAGTTAGCACCTGAGAAACCTACAATTATAATGTTACATAGAGAAGCAATCTTATTAACTACTGTAACTTACATTTTGTTCTTAAAATTAAGAGTTTGCAAATTAAAAACAATTTTATTAACAGAATAGTTTTAATGACCGGTTTTTGAATGAAGAAAAGGGCAAGTGAGTTGGAGTTCCACTTGTTGTCTTGCAGATAGCACCTGTGAAATCTACAATGCTTAGGCAATAAAAGGTATATTAATAATGATATATGTCAGGCTTTTTATGGAATAACACCACAAATCAACACCAATAAAGACTGTCTAAGACTCTACCATATTTTACACTATTTTAGCGCATAACAAAAGTGATGACAACTGTTATTTTTACAAGCCTGGTTGAAGAAGTCACAATTCAAAGAAGGTAGTGTGTCAGCCATAAGGTTAATTTCCATGACATAGAAAACAGTCACTGGATTTAATGGGTGGGAGTCCACCAAACTATCATATTTAGGATTCCGCAAGCAAATTTGGGAGTTCGTACCTTTTCAACAAAATGTTAATATAATCTGGTGCTCGAATCATTCAATAATCTGGTGCTCGAATCATTCTCTAGAGGTGTTGCACACACTATGTGCAGGATAGGCTATGTGCAGGATAGGCTATGCCAGTAGCACCACACTGTGCACTGTCTAGTAATCAGAAGCAAGTCCCGTAATCTGAGATTATGGTTCAAACATGGATTACTTTCTTATTATTGTAATTAGTTAGTACTGAAACATATTACTAGAAGAATATTGGATCCAAGAGCTGCACCAAGCTCATGGGTATTTTTGAACAAAGAGAAGCCAGTTTGACTGATCTGTTCTCACCCGGAGCCGATTCAAAATGGCAGCATACTCATACATACATTGACATTGGCCAGTTAAGCACTGACTGGATTTACAGTCTTCTAAAGTAGGTAGTCACAAAGTCTACATAAGGAGTCCCGAGGGTGATACAAGGTGTCCCAGACTCATGGGCTCCTGGGGAAATAGAGGCCTAAATAGAAGCCTGTGTAAGTCAGACACCTCTGTTGATTGGGTGTCATTTTTCAAAGATCACTCTCAAAACACAGCCACAGGCAAATTTTCATCAATTATCTGTCCTTATTTCAGCAGAAACAAATAAGTAATTTACAGTATGTACTTGGCTGAAAACTTTACAAATACAAATATTTTATGTCAGGTTAAAAAACAGAATATATATAATATATATATATATATATATATATATATATATATATATATATATATATATATATATATATATATATATATATATATACACACACACACACACACACATGTATATGCATTAAGATATAAATAAGTTAAAATATAATACATAAAAACAATTATAAATAAGATATAGAGATAACCAATGTATACAATAAAGAAGCTTTACAAACTGTTAGCTGTTTGACAACACTGGATTAAAATATGCATATGCATGCATAACTTTTTTAACAGAATTTTCTGTTATGCCACAAAAATTGTACTATAAAATATAATATGAGCATTTCAACTTTTCCAATTAAATAAAAAATTACATTTATCTAGGTGCTAACAATTTGCATAAGTTTTCAAGCATTGCAAAAAACATTTGTTCCATCAGTTCTAGTGAAGATACATTAAAACATAATAAGGCTATGTTAGTATTCATTTAAAGTTATACTGCTAGAATAGCAGAGTTGACCACAGTTTTAAAACTCCCATGTAATCATCTCAATAGACTTTATGCAACTTTGCTTTTTAAACATACTTGTTTAAGTATAGGTCTGTAAGGTGTGCTGCACGGCTGACATTGCAACCAACAATGTCAGGATCCGCTAGCTCCTCTCACTCCCTTCAATGTGGAAGGGGTGACGGGGTGAAAAGTGAGTATTAGTAGCCTGCTGATGTACCGGGCTCACACAAGCCATCCCCACCTCCTAGTGGGGCAGGCTGGGCAACTGTTTCTGTGAGGATTCAGGCTAACAGAGAGATGGCTGCCTGAAGAGGGATGGACTCCGCCAGGTTTGAAGCCTGGGTTAACAATGACCGCATCCTTCATTACTCACCAGGGCAGACACAACTACTACTGGTAGAACCACAACTTCAAAGATCCATGGAAGAGACATCGCAATAGCATCATAGAATGTAAGGATGTTAAGACCAACAGGGAAGTTAAAAGAACTGACCCACGAGATGGAAAGGTACAACTAACACCTTCTTGGAATATGCGAACACCAATAAAGACACTGAAGAAGGACACGCACTGTAGTTCAGTGGAGAAGACAGCCAACACTCACTTGGTGTCAGTTTTCTTGTACGTAAGAACATTAAAGACACTGTACTAGGATGCTACCCAGTTTCTAGCAGGCTCACCTCCATCTGCCTTAACAACCCCATTTAACATTACCATAGTACATTCTGCTGTTCTTCTGTCTCCTAACTGAAATCCTTTCAAGAATTGCACAAACCTCAGCTGCAATGGCAAGACTAACACCAATGTGGAAAAACAGCAATATCACCATAAAAACAAAATAAGACTGCACTTGTCATATCGATCTTACTATAAGCTTGTGAGACATGGACCCTAACAGCAGAATTAAAAAGAAGAATACAAGCTTTGGGGATAAGAAGTTACCAAAACATCTTGCGCATTTCGTACACAGACGATGTCACCAATGAAGAAGTCTGAAAGATAATCAGTCGAAACATTGGACAACACAAAGACATCCTGATCACAGTCAGAAGACACAAATGAAGATAGTATGGACACATCACAAGATCTACTGGCCTGGCAAAAAACATCCTGCAAGGCACAGTGTGAGGGAAAAGAAGGAGAAGCAGGCAGAATGAAAAAGAACTGGAATGACAACATCAGGGAATGGACAGGCCTCGACTTCTACGAATCACAAATGGCAACAAAAGACTGGCAAAGATGGAAACAGGTTGTGCGATTATCGTCAGAGGTGCCCCGACAACCACAAATGGTTACGGGATAGGTAAGGTGAGGTTTAAGTATAAAAGTAGTAAATAAGGAAGGGCTCCAAAGTCCAAATATTTGGTTTGTTTACACATATGGTTTGCTTATGTTAAATCGGAATTACTCCACTGTTACATGGTTGGAAACCAAGTTTGTGATACTTAATTAATTAATATGTATTATTAATTGCACATTTATGCCATGTCTTTCTTGGTGGACAACTTTGTCATTAACCAGCGGTACTTAGAACTGCATTGTGTCCAGGTAGTTGGGACAATGTGTCCCGGTAGTCAGGGACATTGTGTCCCGGTAGTCAGGGACATTGTGTCCCGGTAACCAGGAATATTGATGTCTGGCTATAGAAAAAAGACTGATTTAACTGCTCTGTCTGGCAAATGTCATATTACTTCAGTTGTTTAATAGTGAATGCACAAAATATCAATTATTTATTAGCATAATATTTCATATTCCTAATATTTTGACTATTTTGAACATAAACATCAGACTGCAACTGGTGTATATCAATGATACTTAGCTTTATATGATCAGACTAAAAACCAGTTCGTCTGCCTCAGTTTTATAAGTAGCGTCATTACAATTTTAAATAAATCCATTTTTGGGGAATCCAGCAGGTATTAAAGATAAAAACCACTAAAAGTATAATGATGGCAGACATTTCAAACAATACAATGTAAATACAAGCATTAAAACCTCAATATTTGAGTGTTGCTAGCAATACTGTCCAAATTTTAGTACATATTTCTAATGTTAATGTTTCAGAAGATTTAATGTGTCATCTCTGCTACCGGTACAGTATGACTTTAAGGTGTTTGGTAATGCTGAAATGCGATGTTTTTATGGTGCATATATGCAAGCCAACGCGGTGCAACTGTGCAACTGTGCAACACATATGAACAACAACAGAAGCAACTTTCAAATCATAATACTATAAAAATTCCAAAATGCATTCTATAAGTGTTGCCTTTTAAAAAAATGTAATCAAATTGTTGTTAACCTGTTGCTCAGTTAAAAAGAGAATAATTAACTGTGTGGATGTCTATACATTTCCTTGCATTGAATTAATTATATTATATACTTAAGTTGTCTTGCCATCCACAATGATCCGAATAACTGCTAAATCAGATATCCCTCATCAGGATTCCAGAAATTCAATGGAGATTCCTATCGAGACAAATTAAATATGAGGGTTTTCTAAAGTTATTGCCACATGTTTATTTGCAGCACACAGCTAGGTCATTATCTCCTAGCAAATATAATTACCTTAATATAGTTTATATATATATACAGCACGCAGATTAAATTACCACAAACAACCTACCTTCTGGACATTCACACCTGTAGTGCCCAATTTCATCTTTGCATGTTCCTCCGTTGACACATGGCGAGCTGTTACACTCTATTATGTCATTCTGACAAAGAATACCATCGTATCCCTGCACACAACAACAGGTCTTGTTCCAGCAAGTTCCACCGTTCTTACATGGTCCAAGGGATGGACATTCTGGATCATTTGGTGCATTAAAGTCCCTCTCCTTGCAGTCTATTCCTTTGTATCCAACCATACACATCTTCTCTCCAGTCTCATTGTTACATGTGAAATGTCCATCACAGGAGTTGGTTGGTTCACAAGTTGTGTTACTTGGAGCCTGTGAGGTGGTCATGAGTTCAGTGGAAGGAGCCAGTGTTGTGGGTATTACAGTTGTTTCAATGACTGTAGTTGGTGCTAATGTTGTAGGACTGGCTGTAGTGACAGCTTCAGTAGTTGGTGACATTGTGCTTGACACAGTTTCATTGGACATCTCACAGTTGACACCAGAAAAGCCTGTAAAGTGGTCACGCGTGATCAAAGCATGTGCTTAGCAGTTTAAGTTAGTGAACAGCATATCATGTGACATTGTCATGTGACATAGCTTATCAGTAGCAGCAGCAGTAGCAGACTGAAATGCTTCAAGTTTAAGCAAGCTACTACTATAAAGTGCAATTTTTTCCTAAGCCCTTAAACCATGCAAGACAACAGTGCTTTGTATAACATCATCAGCATGATGATGTGACATTCCTCTCATTATCAGCAGCTCACAGAACTGCTTTAACTTTAAGCACGCCATTTTTAAAAAGTGCAATATTGTACCAAACCCAAGCAATGCAAAAAAGTCATTTGTGCAGCACTTGTGCAAGTGCTATGTGACTCGATATTCCCAAAAGTGCAGTTACACTTCAAACATAGGCTATTGTGCTTCAACTATACCCTCTATTACAAGAATATACCAAATGGTGCACACCTGCAACCTTCCTGAAAAGTAATGGTTAGACATGTCTTAATGTTTTAAAATGTTATCCAAGCAGTGCCTACCTTCTGGACATTCACACCTGTACGCCCCAACTTCATCTTTGCATGTTCCTCCGTTGACACATGGTGAACTGAGACACTCTATTATGTCATTCTGACAAAGAACACCATCATATCCCTCCACACAGCAACAGGTCTTGTTCCAGCAAGTTCCACCATTCTTACACGGTCCAAGGGATGGACATTCAGGATCATTTGGTGCACTAAAGTCCCTCTCCTTGCAGTCATCTCCTTTGTATCCAACCATGCACATCTTCTCTCCAGTCACATTGTTACATGTGTAATGACCATCACAGGAGTTGGTTGGTTCACATGGTGCTGCAGTCGTTTCCATGGGTACCGTAGTAGTCATTCCAGCTTCACAGTTAACACCAGAGAAACCTAAAATGACAATATTGAGTAATGACTAAAATGTGCAATAATGTGTGGTCTTATTATTCAATACACTCTTAATTAAAATGATTACCTATCAGTGGTAGTCATTTCTTACTGAATTAAGCATGTTGCAGGTATTGTTATTATTGTCTGCCAGGATAATTTTTGTT
This sequence comes from Lamellibrachia columna, assembly GCA_963662155.1. Classification (NCBI taxonomy): domain Eukaryota; kingdom Metazoa; phylum Annelida; class Polychaeta; order Sabellida; family Siboglinidae; genus Lamellibrachia; species Lamellibrachia columna. Next base: position 28,220,269 of record OY759265.1, read on the forward strand.
GCTTTGATGCTTGTTATTCTAGTGGGAGATGGTGTTATGTCTATCAGGCCAATACCTGTTAGGACAGCATTTTAGTTCATGCTAGGGCAGCCTCATCTCAACAACTATTCCTGTTACATAAACATGCATTGCTCAGTTTTGTATCAAGCGACTGGCAAACATAGGATGAAATGTAATCACTTTTGTAATTTTTAAAGACAAAATTAAGTGTAGCCGAATGTGTGTTACACAATTATACTTGTATTAAATTTAAAAATAAACATTTCAATAAACTTAGGTTTCCTTTGTTATAAGAATGTATTATTTAATGTGATCACTCATGTACATTTAATGTGACAAATAAAAACAGATAATGATGCATTACATTAAACAAATACGTACAATTTAGTTTTAAATCATATTCTAGTTTTACAAGATACAAACCATGGCCAGAACAAGAATGTTGTCATAGCAAGAATAGTTTGTAATAAAAAATTTTTGAGGATGTTACAATATCAAGAAATAAAAAGTTGCTTCATCTGGAAATATAATATTTGAAAGACCAGCCAAATGAATTTTGTTAAATACAGCAAACGAATAATATTCAATGAAAATTCAAAGCATGTTGCAAAATAGCATTTCTACCGAATGTATGTTAACAGGGCAATTCTAAAATGTCACAAGTTGAACAAAACAGAACAAGGGTTACAAGACTTAAACATAAATTGGAAACTGGTATCGAAGGAAAGACCATAACATTTTATTTTCCAGGTTGTTGGTTAAGTGAAATAAATCTTCAATCTTAATCATATTCCATGTAAAAAAATGTCTGCTCTGCTCTGTTCTGCTGAAACAATTAGCTTAATACTTTCTGCAGATTTATAAATAAAACATTTAATGAAGGAAATAGTAAAATAGAAAAGTATCATAGTTGTTAAAATTGTACAAACATGTAATTAAAATACAGTAAATAACGCATGTTCCACAATTAAGAATACTTGGTCTTGGTCTTGCTTTATAGTACTGTTGGCAGGTTTTTCCCTTCCAACAGTCATTAAAAAAAAATTGGATAAAAGTAGGATATTCATGATATAAAAAATGCAAAAAGTGGGGAAGAAATCAGGACTCCGGTGCTTCTGAACAGTGCTGAAATAAATAAATGTGTCTAACAAGTATGCTCAAATAATAATAACAAGACCCACATGTCAACGATATAATACTTTATTATACCTTTGAGATGTGGGTAATCAAGAGAATGGAATAAATACGCTGATTGAGTTGAGCTACAAATAAATAGGAACATCAATACAGTTTAAAAGATGAGACAAAAATTACGGATGTTAATGGGAAGAGATAGAAATATGGGTAGAATGATCTTGACTTTGTATGCAGGTACTAAAAGGAAAATGTGAGGAAAGAACGAGTAAGATATTGGAGGGAAAAGAAATATATAACAAAACCAAAACAAGTACAGTAGGTCACTTGTAAAAAGAGTACAGTAGGTCACTTGTAAAAAGAGCACAGTAGTGTCACTTTTAAAGGTTATACCAATATTGTCATTGGGAAAGGCACTTTTTATGTTTATGAAATTGATCTAGACAATTAACAAGCTAAAGATAATTGAATCCACTGCATTTACCTGTTATGTCCTGTATAGAAAGATATCATGTATTTATCATAGATAACGTGTTATGTCATGCATAGAAAGATCTCATCTATTTATCATAGATAACGTGGGTCCAAGTCCATAATGTCTCCAAACACTGATTTCCATGGTAATTTTGATTATTGAGTACTTTGAAGCTGCCTGGTCGAATTGTTCTCATACAAATGATGAGTACCTTATGTAGTTCAGCCACAGCATCTAAATTGAAAGCTATAGACATCAACAGTCTAGACGTATTGCTAGTTTTCAGTTTAGTACAGTAGAAGATTAAATAAACAAACAATAACAGGTAGGACAGACTGAATGAATAAGTACGACAAGGATTTCTGAGCAACCAAGCAGCAGATGGATCTACATTGTAGGTGCTTCTATGTGCATGAAAACTACTATCATATGCAGCCAAGCCATTGCAGTGCATTGTGTATTGCCATTGTGCAGTGCAGCAAATAATACAAAATAAGCAGATGCAAAATTTAAATCATAAAACGTGATACCCATCACAGCAATGCTTTGTACTGTGTGGTATTTTCAAAGAAATGTATTGACACATTTTCATGTTACAAAAGTTGTTGTGAGTTGGTTATGTTAGCTGGGGCAGTTGCAACAGGAGCGTTCTGTGTTCTGAGTGGTTCTAAATGTTTTTTCAGAAAACCTTAATTGAAACACCAGCTTATACTGTTAAAAAAGTAAAAATGAATCGTAGCAATTTTTTAAAATATTTTTAGACACATTCATAAACTAATTACTCAGCATGTGTATATATATATATATATATATATATTGTGTGAGTGAGTGAGTGAGTGAGTGAGTGAGTGAGTGAGGGTGCGTGGGTGTGTGTGTGTGTGTGTGTGTGTGTGTGTGTGTGTGTGTGTGTGTGTGTGTGTGTGTGTGTGTGTGTGTGTGTGTGTGCACATGTGTGCGTGTGCACATGTGTGCGTGTGTGCGAGCATTTTTATTTGCTCATGATAAAATTTATATAGTTATCTCTGAGAGAAAAAAGAATTAGTGTCACATTAGCTGTCCCAGCAAAACAATTAATTATCTTTTGTTCTTAATATAATTCTAGTCAGTCACCAAAAACAACATACCTTCTGGACATTCACACCTGTATGACCCAACTTCATCTTTGCACGTTCCTCCGTTGACACACGGTGAACTGTTACACTCTATTATGTCATTCTGACAAAGAGAACCATCGTATCCCTCCACACAACAACAGGTCTTATTCCAGCAAGTTCCACCATTCTTACATGGACCAAGGGATGGACATACTGGATCATTTGGTTTATTCCAGTCCCTATCCTTGCAGTCTGTTCCTTTGTATCCAACCATGCAAATTTTCTCTCCAGTTATATCGGTACATATGTAATGTCCATCGCAGGAGTTGGTTGGTTCACAAGTTGTGTTACTTGGAGCCTGTGATGTGGTCATGAGTTCGGTGGAAGGAGCCAGTGTTGTGGGTATCACAGTTTTTTCAATGACTGTAGTTGGTACTAATGTTGTAGGACTGGCTGTAGTGACAGCTTCAGTGGTTTGTGACATTGTGCTTGACACGGTTTCATTGGACATCTCACAGTTGACACCAGAAAAGCCTGTAAAGCGGTCATGCATGACCGAAGCATGTGCTCAGCAGTTCAAGTTAGTGAACAGCATATGATGTGCCATTGCATGTCAGCACAGCAGCACCAGCAGCAGCAGACTGAAATATTTCTACGTAAACAAACTACAATACAGTGCAATATTTTCCCTAAGCCGTATCCCATGCAAGACAACAGTGGTTTTTATAACGTGCAGGCGCTAAGCAGACTTTATATTTACAATAGTGCAAGATTACTGAAATGAAATGAACAACTCTTCAATAATAACATTCATTACACCTAGATTTTTACTACCAATAATGAAGTTAATCATTGATGCTATAAGAACCTTGCTGAAATGAAAATGGAGCATATTTTTCATTCTTGATTACAAAACATGGCATTTTCAAAGCAGTACTTACCCTCTAGACATTCACACCTGTACTCTCCAACTTCATCTTTGCATGTCCCTCCGTTGACACACGGCGAACTGAGACACTCTATTATGTCATTCTGACAAAGAACACCATCGTATCCCTCCACACAACAACAGGTCTTGTTCCAGCAAGTTCCACCGTTCTTACACGGACCAAGGGATGGACATTCTGGATCATTTGGTGCATTAAAGTGTCTTTCCTTGCAGTCTATTCCTTTGTATCCAACCATGCACATCTTTTCTCCAGTCTCATTGTTACATGTGAAATGTCCATTGCAGGAGTTGGTTGGTTCACAAGTTGTGTTACTTGGAGCCTGTGATGTGGTCATGAGTTCGGTGGAAGGAGCCAGTGTTGTGGGTATTACAGTTGTTTCAATGACTGTAGTTGGTGCTAATGTTGTAGGACTGGCTGTAGTGACAGCTTCAGTAGTTGGTGACATTGTGCTTGACACAGTTGCATTGGACATCTCACAGTTGACACCAGAAAAGCCTGTAAAGCAGTCATGCGTGACCCAAGCATATGCTCAAGTTAGTGAACAACATATGATGTGTCATTGCTCATTATCAGCAGTTGACAGAAATGCTGCAAAGCTGTGTTCCACTTCAACCTCAAGCAAGCAACTTTTTATAAAATGCAATACTATACTAAGCAAGAAGTGAAGAAGTGATTTGTGGCGCATGCAGGTGCTATGTGGCTTCATATTCCCAAAAGTGCAAGGTTATTAAAATATAAATTAAGAACTCTGGCTGCTATTTTCACAAGCAATAAAGAAGTGATGTTCTGCTGCAACCAAGTCCTAGCTGAAATTAAAAGGAGCAGATTTCTCAATTATTAAGCAAGACATTTTCAAAGCAGTGCTTACCTTCTGGACATTCACACCTGTACGCCCCAACTTCATCTTTGCATATCCCTCCGTTGACACACGGTGAACTGAGACACTCTATGATGTCTTTTTGACAAAGAACACCATCGTATCCCTCCACACAACAACAGGTCTTGTTCCAGCAGGTTCCACCATTCTTACATGGTCCAAGGGATGGACATTCAGGATCATTTGGCGCATTAAAGTCCCTCTCCTTGCAGTCATCTCCTTTGTATCCAGCCATGCAGATCTTCTCGCCAGTCTCATTGTTACATGTATAATGTCCGTCACATGAGTCAGTTGGGACACAAGCTGCTGAAGTAGTTGTCATCGGAGTTTCAGTGCTTGTTTCATTTGACATCTCACAGTTAGCACCCGAGAAACCTACAATTATAATGTTATGTAGAGAAGGAATCTTATTAACCACTGTAACTTACATATTTTGTACACAAAAGTTATAGAGTTTTGTAAATTATTGACAAGATACAATTTGAATAAAAAATGATAACATCCAAAAGAATTAAGTCAATATATAATTTATTTGTATTATATTAGTAAATGAAACTTCTTTTTTTATTTCCACATTAATATCTGTGATGACATTTGCACGTTAAAAACACCCACATGATTTGTAATAGGATCGTTCAGTTTCTTCAAATTATTCATTATAACAATTAAACAGCACTGAAACCAAGATCATTGCTGTAACACATTGTAGCTGTTTTGTGCTTTTGGTGCAAGTGCAGAATGATTCAAGTGCATCTCTACTATGCAACTACATCTAAGTGCATACTCACATCCTGTCTAGCAAAATCATTATCACCACAAACCCAACTGGCCATTGACAATGTCTGAAAAAAGTACCTCTCTTGATAGATATATCAAGATACAATATCACAACATCTTACCTGCTGCGCACTCACACCTATAGTGCCCAATTTCATCTTTACAGATTCCTCCGTTTTGACACGGCTGGCTTAGGCATTCATTTATTTCCAACTGACAGTAGCTGCCATCATATCCAGTTGGGCAGCAGCACATTTTGTTCCAACAGGTGCCCCCATTCTTGCATTTGAACCCAGATGGACATTCAGGATCGTCTGGTCCTGAATAATCTCTGTCCTTGCAATCAAGCCCTTTGTATCCAAGATAGCAATGCTTCGTACCAGTGTTCTCACAAAAATAATGACCAGCACATGAGTTGGTCTGTTCACATGGTGTCATCGAAGTAACACTTGCACTCGTCACTGATGCTGTAGTGCTAAGAGGGATCGTGGGTCTTCTCGTTGTAACCGTATGAGTTGTTCTTTCTCTTGTCGTAATTATGGTCTTTAAAGAAACTGTTGTAGATGGAACCATGGTTGTAGAGCTAACCGTCACAGGTCTCCTGGTGGTCCCAGGTTTCCTGGTGGTCCCAGGTCTCCTGGTGGTCCCAGGTCTCCTGGTAGTCACAGGTCTACTGGTTGATGTTTTAGTTTCTGTAGTTGTCTCACAATTCAATCCAGTAAAGCCTGAAATTCATTTGTATGTATAGATGAAGATTCCTGAATTTCAGTTCTATTAAAACCAATGCCATAAGGTTAGCCAGAACCAAACACACACCTTAGATGTAGATACCTCGAGCATGCAAATCCCAGCTCAAAGATCTGCACAAGTCTTCCAGACCCAGAAATGTAAATGCCTTGTTGGACTCGATATCTGAGGAACTACTAATCTGCCATAAGCCAGCACACTGCCCGATAGTTCTTTCTTAGCCTGCTTGCTGCATGCACCACTACTGGCAAGCAAACTTTATATCTTGGACTGTTCTAAGCCTGTGGAATGACCTACCAGTTACACAGTGTGCCAATACAAAAGTAATACAATTTAAAGTGACCATGATGACTTTTCTTTGAAAGTCTTAAGAGCATTTAAAATGTTTAATGGCTTTAAAGAATGTTTTAAATTTTTTATGTTGTTAAAGGAAATATTAAGTATTTTGTGGGTGCATCCTTTTGAATTCACATGGATGGAAGTCAGAATATTAATCCTCCCCTTTTTTATTTAACAAAAAGGTCCAGGAACCACAACTCCAGTGCTGGCTCAGGAAAAGCTTTCAGAACTAAGCAGAACAGACTACACTACGCGACTCTTACAGGACACGTAACAGCAGCAGAAGAGCAACTAAGAGGCATGCACTTCTGAAGAAAAGAATATGCTGAACGAAAAAACACAGTATAGCTTGAAAGGTCATGATGAGGTCATTAACCACACTAGCCTCTATGATATAAAGGACACCAGAAACAAGACAGGACAAATGGTTCCAACACTTCAGCAATCTCCTGGGGAATCCACCCTCAAAACATAGCAACGACTCTCCCATCAGACCTCTCTACAAAGTTGTTCTACCAATCAAGACTTCAAAATGTGTGCCGAGAGCTCCCTACTGTATAGATCATAAGCATGGATTGTAACCCGCAAGTTTGAAGACCGGCTTGATGGATGCTACACCCAGCTTCTGCAGCACATGTTTGATGTAAGATGACGGAACCATATAACCAACATCCAACTGTATGGTCACCTACAACCATTCTCAACAATACTAAGGAAAGATCTGAAATTCTTTGGTTACTATGACTGCATAACAGGCATCTTACACTACGACTCTGCATAATGATGGCCGTCACCTTAACTTGGCATAAGTTATGCAGGAGGCATGCAACATACAGCAAATAGTGAAACCTTTATACACGGATGAGTAATTAAAACATGTTCACAGCAATTTTTTGCTAAAATAAAATAATTAATCAGATATTTAGGAATTTAGGAAAATTAATTTTGACAGATTCCAGTGTACTGAGGTTTCACTGTAAATTATGGAATACTAATTAATTATGGCAAGAGGGCATGGTAATTGTTTTAATTACAAGATAGAAATGTCTCACCTGGGAGGAAACAAAAACATTTGAAAATTCCATACATTATTGAAAGGAAATGTCCACAATTAAAGAAATTTAACAAAATATGTTTTTAAAATAATCACAAATAAGTTGCAAGATACATCTCAACATTACTTATGTGGAGATATAATATTTTTAACTTGCCATAGTTAATTACGTTCCCTTAGCAATTTGCAATTATCATGCACTACATCAAACTACTGCTGCACACATACAAACGAGCAAGGTGCAACCATGATATTCTTCATCCTGTGCTAATGTGCAAAGTTCTGCATAACTCCAGTGCAAATACAGTCAAACCTGTCTTAAGTGACCGCTCAATGGATAGTCAAAATATAGGTGGTTTCTTAATAGAGGTTGTATCTTAATACAGGTGGTACTTCAGGATGAGTTGACTGGTTGTTAATGGCTGGTGGTTTCTTAATACAGGTGGTACTTCAGGATGAGTTGACTGGTTGTTAATGGCTGGTGGTCTCTCAATAGAGGTTGTATCTTAATACAGGTGGTACTTCAGGATGAGTTGACTGGTTGTTAATGGCTGGTGGTTTCTTAATACAGGTGGTACTTCAGGATGAGTTGACTGGTTGTTAATGGCTGGTGGTTTCTTAATACAGGTGGTACTTCAGGATGAGTTGACTGGTTGTTAATGGCTGGTGGTTTCTTAATGCAAGTGGTCGCTTGAGCAGGTGTGGCTGTATTAGCAAATAGAATGTATATTTACAGATGTTAACATGCAGTGTTTCATCTTCAACCATAAGCTGTTTAAAAATGCATTATGTACAAAGGCAGTGCAAGTGAAGATGTGCGTAACAAACAAACATACCTGGCGTGCACTCGCAGTTGTATTTGTTGACTTCATCTTTGCAGGTTCCTCCATTCATGCACGGACTACTGATGCATTCGAGGATCTCCTTTTGGCACAACTCACCATCATAGCCTGGCTTACAACAGCATGATTTGTTGAAGCATGCACCACCATTCTTGCAGGTACCCAAAGGTGGGCACTCAGATGTGTCGCCTACATCGCTACGCTGCTTACAGTCGGTGCCATTGAAGCCAGCGGTGCACAATTTCTCACCCGTCTTCGTGTCACAGGTGAAGTGGCCATGTTCGCAGTCATTGGCCGGCTCACAGTGGGTTGTACAGTTGTCACCATAATAGAACTCTGGGCATGGAACAGGCAGTTGAAGCTCTGTCTCGCACTGAACGCCAGTGAACGAGGCCAAACATGAACAATTGTAGCCTGTGGTAGGATCGTTGATGCACGTGCCATTGTTGTGACATGGATTCTCCACACATGTCACATTTGTACCAACCGTCTCACAGGTGTCACCATAGTAGCTGAAAGCAACAGTCAAACACGGACAATGATTTTGTACTACATCTGTTTTGAATCATAACAGATTTGCAATATCAAGCTTAACTAGTTTGTACCTATACACTGGGTCATATTGGCTGACATGTTGCATGTTGCTTAATGAAGCCAAGAAGCGGTATTATCATAATCGAAATGGTTTCATGGCAGGTTTGCCAAAATGTACCATCAACAATTCTTGCATTCTTAACCTGCTATGTGGTACCTCATATTTTAGTAATAACACTGGAGCCTAGTAATAACACTGGAGCCTAGTAATAACCTAAAGTAGAACTGGTTGGTGCACCGATTTGACTTGGAGTGTCAAGCCCTTAAAATCATCTGAAAGTCACACATCTTTGATACTGACCCAAGTGGACAGACGCAGCGGAAGTCTGTTGCATTGAGGCCAATGCAGACGCCAGGACCACACGGGCTTGATTTACAAGGATCCATGATAGTCTCACAGCGGTTACCCTTGAATCCTGGGGACAAGCGACAGAATGAACAACAAATGGATGCTACAGCAGGCAGCAACATATAAAGCACAGCATATGCCAAAATCACACAAACTGAGTTAAGAGTGGTTTTGGCTGCCATCAAGTGGACAGTGGTAGAGGTGTTTTATGGAAAAACGCATTATACGCCATGCTACTGACTAATGAAATAATGGGTTTCCTATCTATCGCTTAAGAAAATATAATTTATCTTAAAATGCACACATTACATATAACGCATTTTGCAGATAAACGCTTTATATGACGACGATGTTACAAAGGATGTCCAAGTTTCAGTAAGCAAGCAAAATAATATTTATTGCACCAAACAAGTAACCAACATGCTACAGGATATGCAAGCAATTCTGCCATACAATCATACTTCCCGGTTCCATACTTAGCATTTCCATTGAAACTTTTTTATCTTAGATGGAAAACTCTTATAAAAATGGGTCCATCTTTATGTCTGTTGTGACACACATACACCGAAGTTTCATAACTCCACGACTATGGCAAGAACTTGCAGATATTTAAGAATTTACAACAGGGTGAATGCCCTGCACATTACCACAATTACAAAAAGCACATAAATTCCCCTTCACCATAAAATATTTATTTATTTAACTGACTCTATAAAGAATGTATCCAAGGTTAACAAAACGAAGTACAATTTGTTTCTTTTTTCAGCCAAATGAGTTTACCTGCAGGACAACAGCAATAGATGTCCATTTCACCCGCACCAAATCGCACACATGTTCCGCCATTGTTGCAGTAACCTACAAGTACATGATCCATATTTTAAAGTAATTTATCAATATTTGACACAGAACGTTATCTATATCTGATATATGTGAATACAAAATATTACAACACAAAATTGACAAGCATGAATTTTCTAATTGTTTGACTGAGCCACACAGACTTTTTCTCAATCTCTGAGTAAGTCAAATTCTGTGAATTTAAGTAGGAGTCACTCATTTTGGAATAGGGTAATTGAATATGAGACTATTGTTTGAGCCGAGTACAAAACGTCTCAATCAGCTAATAAGAGTCCCTAGAACTTTTAAGACCCTATAAAGAGATACATAAGATACAAGGGCTTACTTGAACTCCATTTAGTCATATAGCCAATCTCAATTAATCACAAAGCAGTTCTGGTTCAAAATTAAAACAAACTGTGGTTTATTAAAAATTTTAACTTGAGTTGACATGCAGCATTAATCACATACAATAAACTGATCTTGTGATTCTCTGGTCACGTGTTTGTTTCCCAAAATCAACAACACACCTACCTTCACCACGTGAAAGACTGAAAGTTTGACAGCTCTGTATCGTTGTTGTCCCAGTTATTTGGTCAAGCACAGGGTCAAACTTTCCCGTTAGTCCGAGTAACTGAACACCAGAGGGAGGAGCCATTTCCCAACTGACGGGACTGAATTGAACATTTCCCTCACTCGTCATCAACACCGTCACAATCTCAACTCCCTTCACAGTGTCGTTCAGGAACGTCAGCTTGCCCTTCAGTGAGTTTGGGTCACCATTCTGCAAGGCCAGGGTAGTTTGGATTGTGAACCGCTTGCCGTCACATGAGTAGTAGCCTTCCCATGTCCCCGCCAGAGTTTCTGGAAACATTGAGGTTTCAGTGGTCACTATTTGTCACAGGACTATTTTGAATATGAACTGATGACCTACAATGAACTGATGACCTACAATAAACTGATGACCTACAATGAACTGATGACCTACAATGAACTGATGACCTACAATGCTATGGAGGCATCAGTTTTAATATACACCATATTAGGTATATATTACAATCATATATCATACATATTAATATCAGCAAATAAGTATTTAAAAAATGGCATGTATCATAGGCATGTGATTTTAAGTACAAACAACCCAATGATACCCTACTTCTTGTGTACTGATAAAATAAATAAATACCCTACACACAAAGTAGTGCGTGACATGTAGCCAAACAGATTTCACACTAGTTGGCAGTAATTGACTGCATACAAATGCCTTGCTTATGTATTGTAAGCAATGTGGAGGCATCTATTCTTCTAACATGACCTGTTCTTGTTGTATGAGTGTGTGCTGCTTACAGTTGCGAACGTGTATATTGTGTGCTGAACGTCTTTGAAAGCCTCTAGAAAAGGGCTGTCAGGTCTAGTAAATAGGTCTGTCTAAAATCTACAGGTAAGTGTTGATTTTTTTTTACTGTACTCACTGGAAACAATCTTGTAATAAAACTCCAAATAATCGCCACAAAAGTAATTAAAATAAGAAAAAAAGATGACTGTTGTAACAAACTCCAACCAAAAATTTACTTAAAATTCATGGCAAGTTGTCAAAATGGTCATCACAGTGTATCCGTTGTTAAGGACTACCGACATTAATTTTATAAATCGATCCAGCGATATTTCATGAACATACTTGATGTAGATGAAGCCTTCGTAGTGGATGTCATAGTTGGATTTCTGGTTGGATTTCTGGTTGGAATTCTGGTTGGAATTCTGGTTGGTGCTACACAGTTACTGTCCATGGTCTCTTTGATTGGCTGGATGTAGTTTGTCATGTAGCTGAAGTCGTCGGTGATAAACAGATGCTTGGTGAGCTCTGCTGATGCGATTGTCCCAACCAGTTGCATTGTGCTCTCATTCCTCTTGAAGTAGTAATCGTGTGTGATGACAAACACCTCTACACCAGAGTCCTTCAAGTCAGTGGCAATTGGCTGTGGATCAGCAAAGTCTGAGTGTGATTTCTCACCATCAGTGATGAAGATTGCTACGTTCCTTACGTTGTCACGGGCGCCATTGGCACTTGTGAATGACCTCTTCGCTTCCTCCAGTCCACCTCGGATGTTTGTCTTCTGGTCGTTAAATGTTAAATTATCAATGGCTGCCTTCAAAGAGTCTGCATCATTGTGGCCATTCAGTTTGATTTTCAGTACACCATTGTTGCCAATCAAGACGACGCCAACACGTGCAGCATTGGGAGAGATGGTAAGATCATCAACAAATGCCTTTGTGAACGTAAGCATGTAATTCCAGTTGTTGTTGTCAATTTTTTTTATGCTGCCAGATGTGTCCAAGATGAAGAGCAGATCCATTTGGCTGCACGGTTCTACAGAAACAAACCGGTGTGGTATTGAGTGAAAGCATGCATGACATTCAAAAGGTCAGTATGTAATATTTGTGTAATAATTGATCTTTGCACAGTTAATGTGTATTTTAATGTTACACAGAAAATTGTATCAGGTACAGAAAAATGATTGTACGACAACATCTTACATCATCAATTAAAGTGAAAGCCACTACTTTGGGAATACAAGTTAAAATGGACAAAATCCACCTGTCACATCTATTATATTATCATGTTGTAGTCTCTCCACAAATATTACGGACAACTGGCTATGACTGACACAAAGCTCTACCACATATGTGCATCATAGGCAGTATCCACTCTATCACAATACCTAATCAACAAAATCAAAATAAATATCACTCAGAATGTTCCGTCACATTCTACACAGTGCACTAATGTAAGTGAGAGGATTGTATCATCAAAAAAAAAAATATCACTTACACATAAAGAAAAAAATAAAGATGCATATTCTGACACCAAGTATATACACAACAAAAAAGTTGATCATATCCCATATTGACATTACTGGTAATCTTTCTTACAACTCTAAGGCTTCTAGTGGTAAATGAAAACAACATAGACAATCAAATCTGTTTTCAAATTTTATTACTCACACTCACAATAATTAGTTTCAATACATTTTTTTTCACTTTCTGCATTTCTGCCATCAAACTATGTTTGGTCGATCATAGCCAGCCAGATCAAGTGAACAGTTGTTACGAATAAGGTAAAACAAACAATAGCGGTCACTCACCAGGTGCAGTTGTTGGCATGGTGGCATAAGATGAAGGGCATTTTGATTCTCCAAACTTCTGCTGCTTACAGTCGGGGCCTTCCCACCCTTCCATGCAGACTTTCTTGCCAGTGACAGCTTCACACGTGAAATGGCCATCACAGTTGTGCGTGCTGACACAGTAAACTGTACAGTCGTTGCCGTAGTAGTTGTTGTCACAATAGACGGCCACCTTTAAGACCATTCTATAACACGTAGAAGAAACATCTTCAAACTTATCTCATTATAATATGTATAATTTCTTCACTTTGTTACATCAGAGCTCTGTGTTGCACTAACAAAATATATTGTACAACTCCTATTTTAAATTTGTTTGCAACAGTGCATAATGTATAAACATTATTTTGATATAAATATACCTAATTATACTTTTTTAATTATATATATACTTCAGGTGCATATTCTACAACTTTCTTAAAAAGCAGCTCTAGTATTGGATAAGAAAATCCGGAAAGATAATCAATCAGTCCAGTAAAAGGATATCACTATTGTGCAAGTTGACATAATACCAAAACATATTACTAAAAGCACCACAGCATTCCGTATTAATTGATACATAGAAATAATGACAGATCCACATCTGAGCTAAACACAATATATTACATAACAAGTCATAACCTGTTCACTTTATAACTTACTCTGTTTTATCAGTCGGTCTGAGGCCAGTCAGTGTGACGTCTTTGTATGTTGCTGATGTTCTTTTTGGTGAAGGTGTCACTTGGTCAAACTGAATGGACAGACGGTCCACCAGCTCCTTATCTACTGATGATGAAGTAACATCAGAATCTGATGCAACCACCTTTATTGTTGTAGAGCCCTACACAATCACAACAAGAAACATGGGTGATATATTCTTTCATGGATACAGAATAGCTTCAATCCAGAGACGTGAACTATGGAAAATCCACACTCTAATCTTGACAGCAAAAACAACTTATACTAATTGCATGAGTTAGTACAATGCAGGTGAAAACAACTGTCTGACATGCATGAGCAAGGATGGTAATTTATGATGTCCACTGCATCTTCATACCCTGTTTATGTGGCGTCTAACATGTTGTGTACTTTTATCTCCCATTTGAACTTGTATTAACTTCATCTTTTTTCTCCTGGGTGGCTAATAATCTGACCGTTATTTGGCTGGTGACTGCCATTTTGCATTTCAGAAACAATAGTTGACCTATCAGAATAATATAAACACATCACACTCCTAGCCTTCGTGTCTACATAAAGTGCATGGAACAGGAGAAACACATTAATGACAATTGAGAAGTACTACAAAATTAACATTCTTCTGAATCAAACCTAAAGTAAGCCATTGTGTTACTATGTTTCAAATGGCGGCTGTTCTTGGAAGAATGTCATTTGTTAGGCCAATTTACTTAGCTTAATTTAAATTTATAAGGTAGTTCGTCGAGAGTGACCATGAAAGTCTTAAATGGTGTCTCCTTACTCTGTTTTGTTAAATACTTTAATTATATACTATGTACCATGTTGTTATCATACACTCACATTGAGTAAAATTATAATTTATCATAGGGGGTAAAATAAAATCATTCTTCTCAGGGCACATTTTACAATGCATGAGAATCAAAATGAAAAAAAGAACAAGACCATTACTCACTGTCCATTTTTTCTCTCTGAAGACAAATGGATTTGTTGTGCCTCCGTTGATGTAGCCCTTGTTGAACGTGACAGTGTTCTCATTGATGGTAGAGTCAAACTTTGCAGTCACTCCACTCGCAGGGCACTCATTGGTTGAGCTACAATACAAGTATCCAGATACAATACAATACAATACAAGTGTCCAGATACAATACAATACAATACAAGTGTCCAGATACAGAATTTATAGATAATTCCCCACATTTTACGTAACAGTAGAAACACTTTCAAACACTGCATTTGTTGCATCATATCAATGATTACAATTGAACCATTTAGCTGGGGTAGCTAATGGTAGTAATGCAATATTAGTTACTAAATGTTTCATAATATGCCTCAGTGTCTATT
This sequence comes from Lamellibrachia columna, assembly GCA_963662155.1. NCBI lineage: Eukaryota > Metazoa > Annelida > Polychaeta > Sabellida > Siboglinidae > Lamellibrachia > Lamellibrachia columna. Next base: position 28,235,536 of record OY759265.1, read on the forward strand.
GTACATATAAACGTGCATATAAGATAAGATAAGATAACATTTATTGCCATCTGTAATCATTGCAGTAATACAATAGAAACATTGGAACGTATAACGATGTTGGGTCGTACTATAACGTATACATGAAAATACACTCACATGCAGCAAATGGTATGAAACAAACTAACTAACATCATGCACAGTAAATGCATTCTTAAGAATAAAATCTTGACCTTGACTATGTTGGCACTTAACGATCTCACTTCGTGATTCCTGTTATATTACATAAATAAGTCCAATATAAAGCGAAAGACATAATTATCACTGTCAAGGAAAGATGATTTAGGATTAAAAAAAAAATAACTTGGGTATAAATAAATAAATTAGGTATACTCAGTCGGAATGTGGTATTTGTGTGTACTGCAGATGGGGAAAAAAATGAGTCCCACTAAGACACTAATGTCATATTTATACTATCTTGTCCCAAACACATCTAATAGTAATACTTAGAATAGTTACTTCTTTCAGTTCTTTGTAGTCAATCATGGATTTCCCATCAATCAATTGAGAAGTTTTAAAAACAAAATGTGTAAAGGCCGTTGCACACAAATTGTGTTTTCTGAATAATTAAAGCAACTCTGAAGATGTCAATCTAACGTAAAACAAACCCGACATAATCGATCTTAATTTGTTCAAAATACATCACCTTTTTGTGCACAACTTGTTTTCCGTATGTCATGCATTATATATTTTTCATATGCATGCATCTGTCTCTTTCCTAAGCACCTAAGCTTTGCCATATTTGTTAGGGAAAAGCTGCCTTAGACTGAAGGCTATATATCCTCTTCTCCAAGTTTGGTCTTGATTAGAGCATTTCTATTGCAATTAATTATTACATTAGAAGTTTTAACTACAACTATTGTATCTCAGAAATGTCAACGCCCATGTCAGCTAAAAAAACGTACTGGGATCAGTAAATAAAACATTTTAGTAGAATTAAAGTTAATTAATATAAAAAATACTCATCTGTCTGTTGATTATTAATGATTACATGACCCAATTAAAATGACAACTTAGTGTACCATTAATTAAAATTAATTACAATTACAAAGGTAAACTGAACCAAATTTTATCACCGAATGCATGTCATTTCCCTGCGTCCCTTACCTGTCATCGAGACACACTTGGAAGTAGTGGTCACACTTGTCTATTTGACAGTTGCCTCCAGTATCATCACAACAGGTACCATCCCACTTCTTTCCTTCTGTATTCGTGTAGTTCATAAACTGCACGGACACACGTACATCTCCGAAAATCCCTTCTTCCTGTAAGCACACAAAAATATCATCGTCACGTGATATTAACTACAATCTACCAGTATACAGTCGAACTTCAGTATATGGACACCTAAGTGGTATGGTCACCTCGTGATTATGGTCACTCTGGGACAGTCCCAATTGATTTCCATGGTAAGGAATAGGACATTAGTCCCACTTATAAAATCAGTGCAAAACAGCCAGATTCTGTGGCAGTTGCAGCCGAGTAATAACGACCAAAGGCGACGCCAACAATACTATATCTAAGCAGATGAGTAGATTTTACAGAAAAATAGGGCAGTGTAATAACTTTTTAAGGCTGTGCAATACACCTGGGAACAATCTACGATTGTATAATTATCTAGATCAATTAACTTTATACACCTGTACTTCAACTGAAGAAAACGGGTGAAACCACAACTCTAAAATGCACATTGGATGTAATGCAGATGCTTCAAAATATTTGAATTTATGAAGTGACACCCTTGACTAGAATTTAGTACACTTGTTAAAGTATGTTAGTGGTTCGCTTTCCCATGGGATCATTAATTTATGCAGTTATTTTCCCAACTGGTGGAACCACAAGATAGGAAATGATGCAAATGGTAGCATGCTTAATTTAATAAAAAAATACTGCATGTTTTTCAAAAATGTTAACCACCAGGGCTCTGCAACTGTTAGCAATATGTTGCACTTGCCATGTTGGGCAAGTCACACAAAAATAAAATTGTGAGTTATTGAGAATTAGCTTACTTGCCACTTGCAATTGGGCAAGCATTAATGTCCAGCCTGGCGAGTCCATGATTGCTGCAACTATGTTTGCTGCTTGCATTTGCTTTATTCTTATGGAGAGTTGAAATGGTCAAATTGTGTTTACATGCATGCTGGCATTCAGGCAATGTATTTACAGATGTGGCAATTAAGGTTCCACTGACCAACAAAACAATCTACTGGTCGCCTACTTTCCTTGACATTGAAAGTGGCTCTATTTGATTTAGGACATTAGTTATTACCTTTTGTCTATGTTAATTACAAAAGTAAAAAATAACATCGAAGTTTAATTAAATTATTCTTTCAACATAATTCCTGATCAGATGCTGTAAAATAATTTATGCAAATTAACATTTACGTGATACACTTACAAATGTTAACGATGGATTTTGAAGGAGAGAATAATTTGGTATATCCAATCCCCAAATCAAAATGACAAATGCAATTGCCAATAACATGCCTTTGCATTGTTCACCATCAACAATAATGATATTGTCATTGTTCAGCATCAACAATAATGATAATGTCATTGTCTTGACTTTGTTATTGTTATACATGTATAATTTAGGCTCATATTACACATAATATATTATCATAATTATGAAGAATCAAAACACAGTGATCTTTCTGTTAAACAACTAGTGTTACTCAATTAATGTATTTGATTTTCGAATACTCTAACCCCTTCTCTTCTGTCCAGTTTCTGGTGCTCACGAGCACACAAGTGTCTACAACTCCATAACTGTCAATAGCTACAACAGATAAGCCAGCGGCAATGGCTTCCTTGTCCACTTGCCATCTGGAACTTGAAGTTTTGGATCTTGTTAAAAGAGAACGCTTTTGTTAGGCAGAATCGTCCGCCCCATTATTGACCTAGCAATAGCATAAGCCAGATAGAAAAATTGTATGGCGATTGACTTTGCCTAGCTTGTGCATGCGGAACAAAATCTGGTTCCCGAATGATTCACTAGTGGCGCTCCGCAACCACGGCTCCATTAAGGTGGCGATGTGGTGTTATTTTTTTTTTCGAGAAAGGTAAAAACGAATTGATTTGTGCATTCTGTTAATGGGAAAAAAAGTGTGTGTCTGCGATGGATTTAACCGCTATTTTAATAATAGGCCTGTGTGGTAGAGATTGATATATTATGCAAAGTCAAATATGTTTCGTGTAACATTTTAATAGACTTAGTAGCACTACGGTTACAGCCGGACTGTTGTCAGATTCGACCCTTCTTCCACAATTCACGTAACATAGTGAGCATGGCCCAGTTGTCAACGAGACCTTGAAGTACGTGTCGTCAGTCCAACTCAAGCATTGCCCGATTCGATAAGCGTGTCTAGGAAAGAAACAAGTGAAGACAAGACATGATTTAGGGTCGTGGTGTGGGTGGGCGGGGAATCAGGACCCTAGGTACGCTGTTGTGTGCATGCAATGCAATCATACAATCACCAGATTGACCAGTAAGCCACTGTAAGATCTTCCGATAACCAGCATTCGGTGTGCGTGCGTGCGTGCGTGCGTGCGTGCGTGCGTGCGTGCGTGCGTGCGTGCGAGTTTGTGTGTGCGCGCGCGTGTGTTAGTCATGCATCGCGTGTGAAAATTTAAATAGTGGCCACGCATACCAAACCTGCTGTTGATATGTTTGTTGCCAACATACAATTCAGTGCAGACAACCGGCACAAATGATTGATTCCCCATCAGTGTACAATATGTCGGGCAATATTATATTACTACATGCGTCCAAAAACGTCATGTGACCACGTGACAAGTTAAACCCTGTCCCTTTGTGTTGCAAACTTCGCTGACGCAAGTCGTGTTTTCGTGAAGCAACACATTGGACGTTTTTCCTCCCACCATCCTCCCCTTTCTACCACCAATGTTCTCGTGTTGCGTACCGTGTTATCATGATTATGTACTGTGGGATAAATGATCGCCCCACCTTTGCTACTTTTACATGTCATTTAATAATTGCTTTTCTCGATGAGCTAGTTTGTATTGATGATTAAGCTATATCTCATCGATTTACACATATATGATATTTTTCTCGATGAACATATTTGTAGCTATTTTCTCATCGATACATGTATTTTATTATCACGATGCATTTATTAAATGACCTTTAACAACAGTTACTCTTTGTGTGTTCCTGTAGCAAATAAGCTCAGGTTTCTGCCATTACGCATCTGCAAGGTATCAACATTAAGCATCAGCAGGGTATAAATTATATTACTACATGCAGTGTCCCGAACTATCGTCACATCTCCCTTATCAGTCGTGCAATACAGTCTACTGTGTTACTGCCACACATACTGGTGAGAAACTTTAAAATGCGGGTCACCTTTTGTTCAGCATTCAGCTGTTTTTGGTACCATGGTATAGGGAAATGATGCAATGTACTTGATAAATCAAATGTGACGATTCAGATTTAGAGATCAGTCCATTTTGTCATCATATGTACCCGCGAGGTTATCACAACGATCAGACATTCCTGTATCAGTCAGGCTATCAAAACGACCAGACATTCATGCATTCGAGACGCTATCACCCAATAGGTTTTTACGAAAACCAGACATTCAGGTACCCGTGACGTAATCACGACTACTCTTTCACGCACTCAATTGGCCCTGTAAAAACTAATGAAAGTGGTGTTTTGCTGGAGCGATAGTACGTGATTCCGTTATCAATGTGCGGTAACTGCAACGACCCAAAAATAACAAATCGGACATTGAAAACCGTTTATTATAAATATGGTGCAGTGTCTTGACAAGGAGTCATTAAAAACATCAGGGACATCGCAGTTGATTTATGTGTGTAGATCGTAGCAGTGCCGTGCTGACGGTTACGTGTGTGAGTCTACCTAGATAAGTTATGTTTGTAGATCGTAGCAGTGCCTTGCTGACGGTTACGTGTGTGAGTCTACCTAGATAAGTTATGTTTGTAGATCGTAGCAGTGCCGTGCTGACGGTTACGTGTGTGAGTCTACCTAGATAAGTTATGTTTGTAGATCGTAGCAGTGCCGTGCTGACGGTTACGTGTGTGAGTCTACCTAGATGAGTTATGTTTGTATATCGTAGCAGTGCCTTGCTGACGGTTACGTGTGTGATTCTACCTAGATGAGTTATGTTTGTAGATCGTAGCAGTGCCGTGCTGATGGTTACGTGTGTGAGTCTACCTAGATAAGTTATGTTTGTAGATCGTAGCAGTGCCTTGCTGACGGTTACGTGTGTGAGTCTACCTAGATAAGTTATGTTTGTAGATCGTAGCAGTGCCGTGCTGACGGTTACGTGTGTGAGTCTACCTAGATAAGTTATGTTTGTATATCGTAGCAGTGCCTTGCTGACGGTTACGTGTGTGAGTCTACCTAGATGAGTTATGTTTGTGGATCGTAGCAGTGCCGTGCTGACGGTTACGTGTGTGAGTCTACCTAGATGAGTTATGTTTGTATATCGTAGCAGTGCCTTGCTGACGGTTACGTGTGTGAGTCTACCTAGATGAGTTATGTTTGTAGATCGTAGCAGTGCCGTGCTGACGGTTACGTGTGTGATTCTACCTAGATGAGTTATGTTTGTATATCGTAGCAGTGCCTTGCTGACGGTTACGTGTGTGAGTCTACCTAGATGAGTTATGTTTGTATATCGTAGCAGTGCCTTGCTGACGGTTACGTGTGTGAGTCTACCTAGATGAGTTATGTTTGTATATCGTAGCAGTGCCTTGCTGACGGTTACGTGTGTGAGTCTACCTAGATGAGTTATGTTTGTATATCGTAGCAGTGCCTTGCTGACGGTTACGTGTGTGAGTCTACTTAGACAAGTTATATACAAATTTGAGTTATTATTATTTTTATTATCATCTTTATTCGGTCCACAAAATACGTACTTATTAAACAAATTAGAAATTACAATAGTAGGTAGAAAAGAAATTACATTGTGCTGAGATATGAAATCATAGCATTACAATCTTCCTTGTTTAAGATAAAGTCATTGTTACAATATTTCGTTTCCACCAATTCACAAATAATTTTTGTGTGTAGCATTGACATTGATATTCCACATTTCTTTACATTTATGCTTAATAGCACTCATAGGCATATACAACAGTTTATGGTGGGTCATGTTATATTTGGACATGATGTGTCTTACATCCTCGCCCATAATGGACCTACAATCAACTGTCATTGTATTTGCTATATAATTAACAACCGTGTGTCTGACAAGGCTACTGTTCTGTAAAACGTTTTAAGCCTATAGACCAAAGCAATATCTAGAAGTATACATTCAGCAATTAATGGTATTAAATCTCTGTGCGAACCATATGGTAGCTTCCACGCCTTACGCAAAGCATTACGCCACTGTATGCACATCTTGTTAACACTGTCATGCCACAGTGGCCATAGTTGAGATCCGTACAATGCACAACAATACTGATGAAACAATTTGTTTTGGCGACAGTTTGAAGTGAGCTAAACCTAGGCATACACGTATTTACACTACAGTTAAATTTCTTGATACCATTAAGCACCATTTCATACTTATCGGTTGTGCTAAGTACATTTCCCAGTTTTCTCACATGTAGAAACATCCGTACCATTTATTTAAAAATGCGTATTAGCATCCTTCTTGTTGCACACAAATAGTTTGCTTTTTGACCTATTAAACAACATATCGTGTAGTTTGGCATATTTCTCACACGCCTCAATCATTTGTCGCAATTGTGTGCGTTTGGAACACCATGTATTGAGTACGGTCTGCGTCTGCTCACCAAATGAAGCCATTTGTATTATACACAAATAATAAGACACTTTTTGAAAAGTGTTTAGCGGTAATTAAACAACCAATACTGCTCTGGGCTGGGGGTCGATAGTGTTCATTCGAACATGGACATATTAGCAGTGATATGATGTACAAATCGTAAAATGGAAAATTAGACTTCATCTATTTTACTTCAACCGTTACTCCTTTTTCTCGCTGAAGATGATAGGAAGTGTATATAATAATATCTGTCAAAGAACTGAAAACGTTTAGGAAATGACGGTGTCTGTGAAACTGTTTTTGTATGTAACACGTGTATTTATGCGTGTCGTAATTTCTAGAAATATTAAATCGTTACATAGTTGAGTAATAACACCTTGATAACTGGTACAGTCGCTGAAATACCAACGAATTATGTAATGTTATGCAGTGATTTGCCAGCGAATGCATCCGCGCACAAAACTACTGTACGATCGTAAATCACGCAGTCGAGTGCTTGTCGTCGAAACAATGTCGTCAACATAAGCATTACGTCGTTATACTAAGGCAGCCTAGCGGTGACACCATGCCTGACTAAAATAGCCATCAGTCCATGTTTTTCTGTCATCGACTCAGACTGACGTTGGCCATGTGTAGGGGACGCTGCGACGCAACCAAGTAAACGTCTGTATCGCTGCAGTTCGACTGTAACAGTGTGTTGTGATGACACTCTGTGGGGACGAATGTGACAGTGTGTCGTGGTGACAGACAGTGACAATGGAGGCGAATGTGGAAGTGTGTCGTGGTGACAGTAACAGTGGGGACGAATGCGACAGGGTGTCGTGGTGATAGCAGGGACGAATGAGACAGTGTGTCGTGATGACAGTAACAATGGAGAAGAATGTGACTTGCCTTGATGACAGTGCGGACGAATGCGACAGTGTGTCGTGGTGACAGTAACAGTGGGGACGAATGTGACTTGCCTTGATGACAGTGGGGACGAATACGACAGTGTGTCATGATGATAGTGACAGCGACTGTGACAACGTTTGATGATATGCACACTTTGTGTCTGCACTGACAAAATGTCGCATTAGAAGCGAATCTTGCCTCTCAATTGGCAAAACGTGTAAAATGAATTGGCAGTGCGACTATGGTTGGTTGGACTTAAATAGGCAGCAAGTTGTTACACAAACGGTCAACTGTATCTGCTCACACGAGTCTAACGGCTGATAAAATTTCTTATCACAACATCGCATGCAACAAAGGAGTGGTAACCCATGTGTTGACGTCAACGTGCCAGTGGCAGTGGCGCTGTCAGTCGCGACCTCTCTGGGCTCCGACTTCTCACATTCCTAGGCCGAATGTCTGTGTTGACGTCACCAGAAGGCATTAGTATTTCTAAAGCCTAGCATTCCTGTGCTCTCGCGCGCTCTCGCTCTCGCTCTCCCCCCCCCCTCTTCTTCTTCGTCTCCCTCACCCTCTCCCCTCTCTCTTCCTCACACTGCCATTGCGACAGCGACTATGACTGCAGGAGATTGCGGGAGTCCTTTCCATGTCGGGTTTGCTTGAGCAAGTGATTGTCACTGCTTGGTGTCTATATGATGGGTCTAATAGACCAAAAATGAACACCTTTTAGAAATTGTGACGAAAAAAATAGGAAGTGAAATGAATGTATACATCGTCGAATCTTTATTAAACGTAGATATGTTCATTGCTTCACTTAGTAGCGAACCCCGAGAAACGTACATGTACCGTCCACGAAACCTACGTTGACCAATTTCAAGAGGACGCCCCACAGCCTATATTCCAGCCAATAAGCAATATGGCTGCCGTGTTTGCGACAGTGGGTCTACTTTCAACTCCCTGGTATGCGGCAGCTATTCACCCACGACCAAAGGCTATTAATTTGTCTAAATGGCTACAGTGTCTGCACGGAGACAGTAGTTTAAACAGGTCTACTATGACTCAGCCAAGCCGCTATTGTGGCATTCAGTCGGCCGTCCTCCTGACTCGTTGTCATTTCACCCAGGAGTGGCGCACTATCTGGTTTTTTAGCCGAACTTTACCGACAATAGATGAAGGCCAACCGTCTTTATAATGCCATTTCCATCTACATTGAGATATTACTATGATAAGAGAACAAAGTAATTATATCATGTCGCTGTACATTGCATGTGGGTCTAAATGCACATGAGTAACTTTGAAACACATTTTGCATATATATATATATATATATATATATATATATATATATATATATATATATATATATATATATATATATATATATATATATATATATATATATATATATATATATATATATATATATATATCCAAACCAATTTTCACATAACTCACGCAGGGCAGTAAAGTATAAAAAATATTGCTTTATCCATAAATATGTTCATCATAAGACGTTATTTTTAATAAAGCACATCAATAACCTTTCCTCAATTACAAGGCCATTACACAGCGGTACTTCTTGAGGTTTGACCTGCAGGCGCAATATTAACAAGAGGACTAGTTAAAATCTAATCGCCGACACGTTGGCTTTTATTAGAAACAATCTGGCTACGGCAGTTATAAAAACCTCCTGTATCCAACGGAGCATGTTTCATTTCCTTATCAGTCCGATTTAGATTGGATTTTTAATGAAGATAATTAATTACGTTAAGTTCCAATATTATGTGAAATCAACTTATCATATGATATGTTAAAAAGAGCCAAATTTGATGCTTATGATTAAACGGAAAGTTCCTTTAACGACGTGTTATTTCTCTACATGCACACAATTTTATGAGGGCAACGTAAATTATGGTTTCCCTGTTTCAAACACCAAGGTATTTTACCATGGTTTACCTGTTTCAAACACCAAGGTATTTTACCATGGTTTCCCTGTTTCAAACACCAAGGTATTTTACCATGGTTTACCTGTTTCAAACACCAAGGTATTTTACCATGGTTTCCCTGTTTCAAACACCAAGGTATTTTACCATGGTTTACCTGTTTCAAACACCATGGTATTTTACCATGATTTACCTGTTTCAAACACCAAGGTGTTTTACCATGGTTTCCCTGTTTCAAAGCACCATGGTATACCGTATTGTTTTGATGGTTTCCATGGTATATCATGGTATTTCACCATGGTTTACCACAGTTTACCTGTTTCAAAACACCATGGTATTTACCATGGATTAAGCTGGCATATTTTCATAAGGGATATGAATGCACTCTACCGATAAAACGAGACAATCTGATCTATATGCAAATTTGCTCTACGATATTCGGTCAAGTGCCGATCAAGAAACGCATGTAATAGTCAACGGACTGAATGTTTGTGCATAAGCCTAATCTGTTATCGTGAATTGTGTTACGATTTGAAATGCATTCCCATTCACTGTACATCGATTGCGTGTGCATTCACGGCATGGCGTAGTCATGCCTCCACCACGTCGTAGTCAACCGCGCATAATAAAAAACAATTTGAAGAGACAAGAACGATTCTTGTTCGATGTACATTTATGTTACAACTGCGTACAAAAGTCACGCAAGCTTGTAATTTATGCACATATGTGCACAGTATATAAAGGGCGCGAAGATTGGTTTAACAAACTGTAGTAATATATTTATTGTTAATAAATTATGCATTTTAGTTGCGAATTCATTAAAAATTTTCTATATTGTAATGATGATAACCATAATTGTCGTGTACGACCAATGTCATCCTCAAAATCAAGTTGACCGCAGATGATGATGAATAAATTCATCGCAACGCTTTGTGTTTAGTACTGTTTACACATACATCACACAGTAAACAATGTGTTTAGTACTGTTTACACATACATCACACAGTAAACAATGTGTTTAGTACTGTTTACACATACATCACACAGTAAACAATGCCATTTGAAGTTCAACTTTCGTGTGTGATATGTCGAAATGTATTTCACGATCATGCAGTCAATCTGAAGGCAACCGCGGCAAGATGGTGTCAACGTGCCACCTAGACCTTTGCCAAGAGACAACGAAAGGCACGTGTCGCTGCGGTGGTCTGCGTTTAATGTTGATTCATTTGACTGGTAATACCACAAGCCGCATACTAAATAAAACTTACACCACGTCTATTGTTTGAGTATTGATTACACTGAGTAACGACGTTCGGGGGTACCACTCACCGTATAACGGCTAGTACAACAATTCTTATGGGTGGAGGTCTTAAGAAAGGTAGAAAGTGGCACTTTCCTGCATCTCTATACAAAGCTGAACCGTAACAAATAATGCTTCAAAATGCAACGTCTCAAATATACTTTCAAGGTATCATGCATATACCTAGGTGTAGTATATAATGTATTATAATATTTAATTATTCATAACTACTAACATATAGTCATAATAATTTACTCTGATCGATTTTAAGAATTACGCGTTTTTTCCTAGAGAAAAGTCAAATTATCAACTTTTTAAAATGGGACCTAAGTGTCTATATCTGGACAACTGTCCGAAGAAACACTGTACCCAATGTGATAAAATACGTGTCCTCCCTTCCAGAGAACGATACCTCGCGCCATTACCAGCGCGTTCAGCCAGGCATGTCGATGCAAGCCAGTCACGCGTTACCTGTCGATGTAACGTGACCATTTGGCACATGTCGCGTTTTTGTTGGTCGCTATTATTGATGTTTTGTTGGTGGCTTTATTTTATGATAACATTACTGTATTGCCTAGAAGGATAATGCGAACCACTAACCATTGCCACCTAAGCTATTATCAGTAGGAACTGCATTACCTATAGTTGATCGCAGCCATGGTTTCTGCATGACTGGTGTGCAGACAGACATAATAAATCAGTCTGTGAGAGAATCTCGCTTAATTTAATTCAGTTTATCAATATGCATTCATCTAAGCAATTGCAGCATTAAACCAGTATACCGTCGAGTACAGCTGACTTGTGTGTATGTGTGTGTGTGTGTGTGTGTGTGTGTGTGTGTGTGTGTGTGTGTGTGTGTGTGTGTGTGTGTGCGTGCGTGCGTGCGTGCGTGTGCGTGCGTGCGTGCGTGCGTGCGTGTGTGCTTGCATGCATGCACGCGCGCAAAACTGTGTAAATATAGTTTAATCAGAAAATATTCCGATACAATTACAACCTTAAAATAATTTGTCATTGTTTTCTAACGCAGTATATCAGTAGATATTAAATGGGTTATTATGTTGATCGAATATTTGTTTACTCGTCATCAAATAATCCGCATGGCATTCCCGTGGGTCAACGTTTCTCATACGTCCCTTCATCTAAAACTAAACGCAATCTCTCTTTGCGATATAGCTATGTAATAGATATAAAGTGTCAACACATGAAATATCGCAATTTCTCTGGGGGCGACTTGTGACAACTGCCTATTTGGATTAAGATGGCAGAGTGCGCCTCCCCAAGTTGATTTCTGGTGTATTAATGTGCGCAAATACACACTATACACACTATACACATCATATGCACATACACACACGCGCGCACGCACGCACGCACCCACTTACACAAAATATGCACATGCATCCACACTTCCACACACACGCACGCACGCGCGCGCGCACACAGTGTCACATACATACACAGCGTCACATACATACACAGCGTCACATACATACACAGCGTCACATACATACACAGCGTCACATACACACACAGTGTCACACACACAGTGTCACACACACAGTGTCACACACACAGTGTCACAAACACAGTGTCACACACACAGTGTCACACACACAGTGTCACACACACAGTGTCACACACACAGTGTCACACACACACAGTGTCACACACACAGTGTCACACACACAGTGTCACACACACAGTGTCACACACACAGTGTCACACACAGTGTCACACACAGTGTCACACACAGTGTCACACACAGTGTCACACACAGTGTCACACACAGTGTCACACACACACGCACGCACGCACGCACGCACGCACGCACGCACGCACGCACGCACAGGGTCACACACACAGAGTCACATACACAGTATCACATACACAATGTCACATACATACACAGTGTGTCACACAGTGTCACACACGTGTACAGTGTCACACACAGAGTGTCACATTCACATAGTGTCACATACACAGTGTCACATTTACAGTACACACACACACACACACACACACACACACACACACACACACACACACACACACACACACACACACACACACACACACACACACACACACACACACACACACACACACACACACACACACACACACACACACACACACACACACACAGTGTCACATACACAGTGTCACATACATACACAGTGTGTCACACAGTGTCACACACGTGTACAGTGTCACACACAGAGTGTCACATTCACATAGTGTCACATACACAGTGTCACAAACACAGTGTCACAAACACAGTGTCACATACACAGTGTCACATACACACACAATGTCACATACACAGTGTCACACACACAGGTTCACATACACAGTGTCACATTTACAGTATCACATACACAGTGTCACATACATACACAGTGTATCACACAGTGTCACACACGTGCACAGTGTCACACACAGAGTGTCATATACACACAGCGTCACATACACAGTGTCACATATACAGTGTCACATACACAGTGTCACACACATGCACAGTGTCCAACACACAGTGTCACATACACAGTGTCACACACACATTGTCACATACATAGTGTCACATATACAGTGTCACATACACAGTGTCACATACATACACAGTGTGTCACACAGTGTCACACACCTGTACAGTGTCACACACAGAGTGTCACATACAAACAGTGTCACATACACAGTGTCACAAACACAGTGTCACATACATACACAGTGTCACATACATACACAGTGTCACATACACACTATGTCACATACACTGTGTCACACACACATTGTCACATACACAGTGTCACATATACAGTGTCACATACACAGTGTCCAACACACAGTGTCACATACACACAGTGTCACATACACACAGCGTCACATACACAGTGTCACATACACAATGTCACACACATGCACAGTGTCACATACACTGTCACACACACATTGTCACATACACAGTGTCACATATACAGTGTCACATACACAGTGTCACACACATGCACAGTGTCCGACACACAGTGTCACATACACAGTGTCACATACACACAGTGTCACATATACAGTGTCACATACACAGTGTCAAATACATACGCAGTGTCACATACACAGTGTAACATACATACAGTGTCACACTTACGCACTCATGCACGCGCACAAACAACACACATAGTGTCACTTGCATTGTCACTCACAGTATAACACACACACGCACGCACGCACGCACACACACAGTGCCACTCACTGTGTAGCACATGCGCATAGTCAAAGGGGTGGAGTGGTCCACCGTGCCCATGGAGGGGGGATTCTAATCCCCGCCTTTACGTCGTTTTATATATTATTGAGTAAAATATCTATGTCACATGTTTTTGCACACTCACACTTGGCGTTAGGCCTATAGCACAATTGCGGTACACCTGGCTTAGGTGACACTTGTGACTTTTGCACTATATATTGTACACACGAAATACATAAGTATTATGTAGCATGTGTTAGTGCTAGTTGTACGTATGATGGTAAGTCCAGACGGAGATTGTATTGCTTTGTATATACTTGTACATTTACAGTAATGTTGGTACAATCAGCCATGCGCTCACCACTATAGGTGTGTGAGCGTCTGGCAATCCAACACATTTATTCATGGATTGCCACGTTAACAACCTACTACTATATTTGCTTTGTTGACGTAAATTGAACCAGGCACATCATTTATAGTTATACTCATTCACAATGGTAGGATCCTATAGACAACAGCGCAGGAACGTAAAAATGACACGATGGACTAAACAGTTGATTGACTAGTATACTATTTCATACTACGAGTGACGTTGCCATTGTTTGTGGGTCTCGGGTTCTGATTTTAATTAATAAGCTCATTCAAATATTCACCGCTTGTCGTGAGTTATGCCGCACATTCATTCGATATACACCTTGGTAAATTATCAATACCTCGGAATTGGTCCCATCGCGACATTCGTCTTGACGTGTTACCAAAGCTTCCTGTTTAATAAACTAAATAAATGAGGCTCATGTTGAAATATCAAGTCGTAAACGATCCATCAAATGTTTTGTTTTTTTACGATCGATACATGTGTGAATAACAGAATGATTAATGAATCGTCTAAGGTTAATACATATTTTATACATAGGTATTAATAATACATGATTCCTGACTGTACGTGTGTTGAATTCAACGTCAAATGTATTTCTTCGTTCGTCTACCTATCCGATACCCGATTATATAAGTTGTTGCTAGGTTGAGCGAACAAGCCCAATTATCGGATGTTCAGGAATACAATAGCCTGTTTGGCCTGAGCTTACCTGCAGCATGAACATTAGGAGAACGGCAGGCAACAACCTGAGAAACGCCATGGTGGCTTCCTCAGACCTGTGAGCCGAAAATGCCGGCCTTCTTGTTGTCGGTGCCTTTCAGCGAACCGTCCGTTTACGGGGCGGTACACAAGGCGTTGGTGTCTATATGTGTTCTTCACCTATACGTCCGAAATTGATGCTTTCTCGCTGCTGATAAATGTACGAAATACGTCGAGATGGAAGCCGGCCCGACCATGTGCACCGTTCACAAACACACACTGCGCATACGCCCTAACCATGGAAGACAGGGCGGCGGTCGCGGTTCGTAATCACGACAAAACGTCAGGCCTCAGATGTTAACTCATGCAAATCCGTTGACCTGCTTCGTCATTTGCTCCCGACTATGCTGGTGAAATGACAGCGAACCTGCAGGCGGACGAAAATACACCAGTCTGACGGGTTGAAATCTGCCACGGTTGAGTGCGTCGCGCACAGCTAAGCAGTTCACTACTGTACGATCGAAGTCACGGACGGTTCGGCTTGATCGCTATTGCGTTTACTGCATCGCCTTTGGCAAATATGATCAATCAGCTGTTAACATGGATAGTATAAGTGTGTGGTGTGCACATTTGAATTGTATATAACAAAACAGTTTCTTCGATTTTTTTTAACGTTTTATGCATGCCTACCATTCACGTTACACGGACCGTTGTCAAGAACGTTTTATGCATGCCTACTATTCACGTTACACGGACCGTTGTCAAGAACGTACACAGGCTTACTCAAATCGATGTATGACAACTAAATGTTGTGTTTGTGTATGGTATAGTTTTTGTCGTGAAAATCACGACATTAAAACCCAATGATATAGTACCTTGCCTTTTCACACGAACTATGGACACTCTTCTAATACTATAATTAAACACGCACATTCATAAATTCACAAAAGGCATAAACTGTTTGAATCGCAAGTGTATGGACGTTAGTAGAACATGTATAATTTGTTTCCAATGACCTCGAAGGAACGGCTCTGAAGAAAAGGCTTACAAATTAATTATTTGGTACGTCAGGCCTGTTGAGGACAACACGCCCATCAATTCCCATTTACACCGGCATGACCATTAGATTCCTTTGAGGAGGGGTCGTGAGTAGTGACAATGAACAGGTCGGATGAATCGCTGAATTGAACACCACAACGCGAAAGGTGTGTCCATTGGTCCATAGACCCTTAAGATGGCATCTGCAATGCCGTCATTAACGTACAGATCTGAATGCTCTGTTTTATGGCTTTACCTTAGCTAGCAGTAGGCAACGGTGTCAGCGTAAAGGCGTGTGCGAGCGTATTTGACTTCAGGCAGTCGATTGTGGACGGACGGCGGGTGTAGATGTCGTAAACTTTGTTTACAGCAACGAGCAAGGCTGTTCAGTGCACGCAGCTTACAAAATACTCGAAGAGTTATGACACAATATTGTCCCTTCATCAGGTGTTATAATTATACATTATATATAATTATATAATGTCGGGCGCCATTTTGGAAAAACATTTCCTGTCGTCGATATGTTATGGCAACCATGAAGACCATGCATGTGTTCCTTTCCCCACTCAACTGCATACGCACGCACGCACGCACGCACTCGCGCACACGTTAACTATACCATAAAGGTTTATCCAATAATATCGATAAGTTGGTATATTTTAAGTGGATGCATGTTATGGAATATTTTCTCAATAGCCTAATTAAAAAAGAATACATCGGGTAATAATAACATGTTGCAATCATAAATTTGCTTCCTAGATCCTTCCTTATAAATAAGTTCTTTGAAATGAGCACTGCTGATCTTCCACAAATTTGCGAAATCCCGCAGGTCGTTGGTACCCGTGGGATGAATCATTAATGTACATCGATCTATTGAAAGGCTCCCATCGGCAAAATGTCTGCTACGTTTACACAAAAACGGCATGATATACTGAACGACTGATCTGCTTGCAGAGCGAACGGCCACGATACAACGGGAATATCGTCAATGGCATCTGCCTCCAAACGCTCGACACGCGTGGCTGAACAGATTACCAGTCAATACTTAGTCGCCAGCGTGCGGCCGGCGTGCTTTGTGTGTGGCGGTGTGTGTCTGGTGGCATTGCAGGTTTAGACATGTTATATTATGTAACACATCTTAAGAGTGTGCGTTTATCCAAATCAACATTAGCTGACGAAACACACATCGAGGGAATGTGCTGCAGTCTCATTTGATATGATATGCCATTAAAAGGGATATTTATCACAAAACAAGCCAAGCATTTTAAAATGCAATAATTCCGCCATTATGGACATATAAAAGCAGAATATTTAACAAATTAATTACAAACTGTCATGCAAATGTTGTGAAGATAAAAAAAATCAGATCGTTGGGCAATTTTACAGATTATGAAACCATCATATTGCTTGTTTGTGAGGTTAATTATGACCACAAGTTAACTGTAAAATAGCATTCAGTAAGACTATGTGCCAAATAAAACTTACCCGTGTAAGAAGCACATCATACAAAGGTCTTGATAATAATTATTTTCGGTCACATATTAACTTACAAACAAGTATGATTTGAATTGTCTTTAAAACGGCACAGTGAAAGTAAATGCTCTGGGATCTGCTTCTGACGAGTCAACCACGGTACACTAATGTTCAAGTTCCAGCCTGACCAGTGAGAGTCGACATTGCCCTGAGCTCTGGGAGTAGTAAACACATACGATGCACAGGTGTCGCCTATGCCTAAGAATCCCGACTTAAAGATGTAAGAAGTCTGATTTTTTAAAATCGTAAATCATGTCAAATAGCATACACTATCTATAGAGATATTTTGACCACCAAAATTTGTTTTGATTGACCAACATTTTCTATATAATTTGACCATTATATGCTTAATTTGAATGTTTCGACTTGAATAGCATGCATTTTTGGTTGGCCATGCGCTTCACTACAGTGAAGAAAACATCCAGCTATCGTGCTGATAGAGTGCTATGCGTAGCTGAATATATATATATATATGTATATATATATATATATATATATATATATATATATATATATATATATATATATATATATATATATATATATATATATATATATATATATATATATATATATATATATATATATATATATATATATATATATATATATATATATATATATATATATATATCTATCTATATGCATGCAAAATGTGTTTCCAAGTTACTCATGTGTATTTAGACCCACATGCACTGTACAGCGATATGATATAATTTACTTTGTTCTCTTATGATAGTAATATCTCAATGTAGATGGAAATGGCATTATAAAGACGGTTGGCCTTCATCTATTGTCGGTAAACATTCGGCTATATATGTATTAAATTATAATGATATATGTATATATGTATTAAATTATAATGATAAATTACGTTATTCATAGCAGGAAAACACAAACGTGTGTTAGTTCTACTCTGTCGTGTACTAGAAACTCGTCATACCAGCCACATATCCCGTTGCAACCACGACGCGACATTCCGACATTTTTTACTGTGCACGAATTGGTTGACACTTGATGTATACTGTTGCGCCTGCTTGCGCTCGCAATAGTTTTAATGAATGCGTGGTCGGGTGGTTCTGAGTCGGGTAACCAACAGGGTGCAGTCAACGATCAGTTGATATGGGCACCATGGTTCACTGACGCCACGGCTCGGCTCACTATTGTGCGTCACGTCCTGGTTTAACCGGAAGAGTCGATCAGTCTTTCCCTGTACGGTATGCCTTTGCCTTTTGTTTTGTATATACAATAGGGCCAGCGGTGCACCGTTTATTAGTAATTGGATAGTATTTCCTTAGTTATCAGCACAAAGATGGACCGCTCCTAGTCTAACACGTAATCATGTCACGTACTGTGTATTCTGCTGGTCAGATTTTTGCTTGTCGAGAAGAAATGTGGTTATTACGTCTTTCACAATATTCTTATTATGCATATGATCTAATCTTGCTAATCGAGATCGCAATTGTAGGGTAAACTGGGGCAACACGGCCCCTGGAGGTAAGACGGCCCCCATTACGTACGCAAAATATAAAACTCTGAACGTCCCTAAATCTGGCGCAAAATAAAGCAACACGAGGCAGGTATAATTAAATCAGTGTTTTCTTAAACTGGTATATGCACTATTATATGCACTGATCTAATATTTTGCCAATAGTAAAATGGCGAAACTCACTATATAACGGTGTGAATCGTGGACTTAATTGGTGGCATGATAATATTATTAATCAGTTGACAGGTCAAGCTATACACAATGGGCAATGGTACGTTGTGTTTTGTATACATCGTGTTAAAACACATGTTGTGTATGTGGGGCAAGACGGTCCCCATGCCTATGGGGCAAGACGGTCCCCATGCCTGTGGGGCAAGACGGTCCCCAAACCTGTGGGGCAAGACGGTCCCTATGTCTTATCGCACACGCACATGGTCACAATGTATTAAATGCATTACACATGACCAATTATTTTTAATACATTTAATATAATAATTAATATTGTATGATTTACGTTCTGCCAGCATGTAGACTGTAATTATGATGGAATATTACTAAACCAATATCATGTATAGATTGCAAGGTATGTATTACACGTTAACTCCATTGTAAATTTAACAAACCCAATGGCCTGACATGTTACTTTCATACAATTTGTATATGTACATTTTAATTGTAGACAATAGTTCGTCCGTATAAGCGAAATCCACGGGGTTATTTTGCCCGTTTCCATTATTTATAGCATGATGGCAATCTAGAAATAGCCAACTCGCCAACTGATGCTACATCGGGTTCACAGAACCCTTAGGAGTGCCAACTGAAAACATATGCGGGCACATTAATATGGAATGATAACCAATTACGACAAAATCACGGGACCATACAAATTCGGCTAATCCACGAAAGGGTACATAAGGCTAAAAAGTGTAAGACAGACAGACAGAGACAGACAGACAGACCCAGAGACAGACAGACAGACAGACATATACAGACCCAGAGACAGACAGACCCAGAGAGACAGACAGACCCAGAGACAGACAGACAGACCCAGAGACAGACAGACAGAGAGACCCAGAGACAGACAGACAGACAGACAAACAGAAAGACCCAGAGACAGACAGACAGAGACAGACACAGAGACAGGCAGACAGACAGACAGAGACACATAGACACATCGATACATTGATACAAACAGAGAGGAGAAAGACAGAGAGACAGAAGGAGCGAGATAGATAGAGGAAGAGGGACGGGAAGGCTGGATTCGGACAAAAAGAAGAAGATGGATAGACGAACGGAGGAAAGAGAAAGGAAAACAACGAAAACAAATTGAAGGGACGAAAGGAGGAAGGAGAATGGGAGGTTGCAAGTGTGTTCATCGTTACAGACACGATATTGCACGTGCCTACACGTGTATGGAATTAATATACAATTGCTCTTCTGATGAATTTGCCAACAGTCGTGGCTTAATTTAATTTACAGAACCTCTGTACCGCTAACTGGCCTGAGCAGCGCGCATTCTCACCGAATTCCGTTGGTTGCGTAGAATTGAATCACCATCAACGAACCGTGTCAACGGCATGACGAGAGACGCCATTCGGTGCAGCTAAAATTGGTCATCTACCCTCACTTGCGCACGACTGTGTATTAATCGTTCAATTTGTCATAATACGTCATAACCAACTATGTGTAATTGTTGTGAACGTCTTCTAAGTCTGAGTCACACGCTGGTTGGGTTGAGCGATCTGCGAGGCGAGACCGCTCTAAGTAGTTCGTCACAATAAACTCAACTCATGAACTAGTAGTTTCTCACATTGTCGGCGAAACGGTTTTGCTGTAGGTGCTGACATAACATGTCGGCTCAAGGCAAAGACATAGAAAAAAACACTGGGGAAGTCATTTATAGTTTATAAATCACCACACGTAGAGTCACCGATCACATTCTAACAAAAGCATTTTGTCTTCCTTCAGACATGAGCCATGGTCACGAATGTATATAGGACATATATTTACTGGACAGTTGATTTATACGCATTAAATAAAAGTATACACAGGTTGAGTAATTGTACATACATTCCCTTCCATTCTGAGCACAAGTCCGGCGAGCAACTGTCCCTAACCCAAGGTCACACGAGTCACATCCCCTGCAAAATCATATGCAGCAAACGTATCCCTTTCCCCAATGCGATAATCATATTAGTCTGTGTTTGCACCTGATTTAGTGTATTGCAATCATCACAGTAATTATGATTCGGCTGTATCTTTTAACGTCTCCTGCTATCTCTGTTAACCCACTGCGAATCTAATGTACGAAAGCGTACTTAGAATAATATTCTTGTTTCTGAAGCCTAACTCCACCAGTGCCAACGTTCAGGATGAGAAAGGAGGAAGATTGTGTGTTCGGGTAGCAACCTTACAAAAACGTGCCACGGAAAGGCTAAACATTTCAAAATGTAAAAAAATCTTGGGTGATCAGCCGGGGGCTTAGGCAGAAATACCATTTATAATGAGCAGAGATTAAAGCTGAAAGGAAGTTTCTGTTCCGACACAGTCACTGGCGGTGCCCAAGCAATAGGTGATAATGGCAGCGTGGAATGTGCGAACGATGTATGAGACAGGACGAACAGCGCGTGAGTTGTGCGTGAGATGAAGCGATACAACATCAACATACTGGGATTGAGCGAGATGAGATGGACTGACTCAGGAAAATGGCGCCTTCCTCTGGAGAAACCATCTGCTACTCCGGGCGAACTGATGGTCAACACCGTGACGGGGTTGCTCTCGTCAGGGATACACTCTCTAAGAAAAGCCTGATAGAATGGGATCATGTCAACTCCCGTATCTTTGGAGCAATGTTTTATTCCAAATTTGTCAAAACCACCATCGTGCAGTGTCATGCGTCAATTGAACAAGCAAATGTAGGAAAAAAGGACGCACTAACATCACACAAGAGGAAATTGATAAGACACCATGACATGATATCCTGATAGTCATGGGAAACATGAATGCTAAGATAGGCTCAGAAAATTTAAGAATGCGAACCATGCAAAGAATTGCAAGGTGTAGGTGATAGAAATGACAACGGAGAACGCTTGGCAAATATCTATATCTAGAGAATGGCCTAATCATTGGTGGTACCATCTTTCAACACAAGCCAACCCACAAAGTGACGTGGACCTCGCTTGATTGAAGAACAAGCAACCAAGTAAATCATATTGCAATCAACCAGACGTGGAAACGACATATGAAAGATGTCTAGGTGATCAGAGGAGCAGATGCAGGCAGTGACCGTCATCTTCTGTAAACTGCAGTTGAAACTCACAAGAAAACGACAAAACCTTCCAAAGACTGAACGACTCCACTGTGACAGCCCAGTTTACCATGGAGCTCTTCGACAAGTTCAAAATCCTGAAAGAGATCTTAGTAGATGACCTCAATGAACAATGCCAGAAAAGTCACGAAGTATTCGTGTATGCCAACAAGACGATTCTAAGACACCGAACGAAGCAGCGGAAAGAGTGGATCACGGAGCACTTCTGGAAGAGAGACGAGCCACCAAACGTCGTTTACTGGACTGCAGAGCAGAAGACAAGGATGCGATGACTTTTGGTCTCAAGATACACCCAACCAAGACTAAGCTCGTGAAACTGAAGACAGCAGCACAAGAAAGACCACTGTGAGATAGGGAAAGTACTAGAGGAGGTGAACGACTTATTTTAGCGCCTTCATCTCCGCAGAGAGCAACACTGAAAAATAAATCTCCACAAGGATCTGCATGCCAACACAAGCCTTCAACAGACTCATCAACATCTGGAAGTCCACTACTCTCCACTCCAAGTGTGTGCATGTGTGCAAGCGCGCGCGCGTGCGAGTGTGCATGTGTATGAAAATGACGGGTGTCTGGTAGTTAGACTGAGCATGAAAATGACAGCGTAGCTGAGTAGATGCCATTATTGTGATACACAGTGCCTGGTGTGGCGTACGTTATTTCTAACTTAACTGTGTCAGAGAGTGCAAAGGACAGAGCACGCCATACATTGAAGCTAATGTCGTTTTGTGTTGTCGAGTGCGTTGTAAGCCAATACATGTTGAAAGTTTATTTGCATCCATTAAACAGAAGTTATGAATTGATGAAGTGAGGGGGTGGATACATTTATCCTACCTTTCATTTGGCTGGGGAGAATATGTCACGGGGAATGTCCAATATGTAGGCCCTGCAACGGGAATTTGTCTGTACCCATTCTCGATGGGATTCATGCTAAGGCAGTCGAATGTGACTTGTGTTCTCGTACAAGTAACAAACTTGTTGTCGATTCACAAGTTACACGCAGTTTGTCGGCGTGAGTCATATTATCTAGTTTCAAAGCAACATGAGTGCACGTGAGAAAGGCGAGCCGAAGCACTCGGACGGGAACACGATGTGTGATATCAGAACGATTCATCGAGTGTAAGATAACGGTAACTTATACTCTGCGGTGTCGGGTCCATGGGACCGCTCATAATGTGTTGTACTCCACCTCTGGTAGACCTGTTCATTCAATCACCAACTCGACTTCAGCCATGCAATTTCTGTGTACCCACCACTTTATATAGCCTTATATTCATTTATTCAGCTAAATGAACTGGAGCAATGTGGAATGAACGAAATTGCCCAAGCTTTGAAACGGCAGCAAAGATGGTTCCAACCCCGGTTTTCTCGATTGAGAGTCAGACGCTCAGAAATCAGAGCACTTCTCTTCTTTGTGGCGACGGTGATGTCATGATGCTCTCGTTCTTCGTTCTCGGAGTTCTACTGAATATTTTTGCATGTAAAGGTTCCGCATAATACCCTATTAGGTGTGTGACTCTGCCAACTGACGCTAAGTACGCCTCCGTTGGAAAGGTTAGTTAACCTCAATTCATTTGGGTTTCAAGAAATGACAAACTACCAGTATGGCCTGTATTGTCGTGGTTCAGTCACTGCCGCTGGTGTAATTGCTTGCCGTGTGTTGTCTGCGTAAGAGTTGATTGGCCCAATTGTCTTGATCTAATGGGGATTAACATTCCTCTCTGGCGAGGTGTAAAAGAGGCTTATAGGGACAGGACGTTATTCAAGGAGCGGACTTGATTTATTTCCCCAGTGTATATTTAATCAAGTCGACTCAATGCATTTGATGTGGAAAAACAGTTTGTGATGTCGAATACTGAAATCAAGCAGATAATTAAACTATTGAAAGGCAACATAGGTACACTGTTGTCATTTAGACAAATTAATACTGAATGAACTGGATTTTATGTAGATATATAAATTCATTTATGTAGACATATAGACATAGACAAGACTGGTGCTTGTGATAGAATTAACACAAAAGATGTATGCGACCGCCAGGCATATTATGACCTATATTTTCATAGTCGATGAATCATTCGAGTCAACCTTGCAAAGAGTCAGTAAAAGAAAAAACTAGCGAATTGGATGCGTTTTTAAAACTTACATTCAGTATCATACGGGCGTAGGTGGTATATTGAAGATTGGAGTGGGGCGATAGTGCGACTTTATACGTCACTCGGCAAAGTTCTACCGCTATTGAGTGATGGGCGTGTTATCATGTTCCGCACCCCCGCTTAGACACCCCACGGCAGACGGTGACCACGCCCTGGGCGTAGTTACTCTCCTGAACGTACCCCACCCAATAAGCGTAACAACCCGCATGGAATAACTTTTTAAAAGTAGTCATGAAATGAGATGTTTTTCGTCATGATTACGTCAACACTCATAAACAGGCCACTTCTACGATATAATGTGCAGGCGATGAGCACTGCAGACGTGGAAACAATGGAATGTAGTTATTTTCCACAAGAGCTATGTGACATATTTGAATACATTCTCAGATGCGACACAGGTCTACGTGTTTTGTCGCACAATAAAGCACCAAGACATTAAAATAGTGTTATTTTATTTCTTGCACAGCACTAACAAGACCTGGTCTGGTCTACGTTGAATTAAATTAGAATAAGTGGTGCATAGAACATTATAATATGACCGTATATTATTGCAGTCCAAATACAAGGGTCACTACAATATGATGGCCTTTAACTATAATAAATAAAGCAGAGTTATATTATCCAAAGATAACCAAGCACTAACAATTAATAAAACCATTATTAATTTTAAAAGGCAGCACCGATTAACAATGAGTAACATTGTAAAACCTGCAATTAGTTGGAAGTAACTAGCTAAAGATGTACACACTAGATACATTTCAATAAAATGTAGAGGGCAATATTGCCCCTTAACCGCGTGACTCATTTAGGTCAAGGACCGTTGGCCTCGTCAGTGCACACATGTCAGACACAGTATCGACGTTGATAGCGGACGATGATTAGAAAGAATGCATTTTGAATTGAACGGTTACTATGAATACCCGTGATATAGTGTTAAACCTTTCAAGATTCTATATCTTTGTATAGTAGTCATACTGTTCAGTTGTGTGTTTCAATGCCCATGACCATGTTCACACGTCTGCTCGTCCGAGCGAGTCCCGCGTTATCGTTATTGCGTACCTAGTAACCTTCGGGGAGCAAAAATTAAGACTCATTAACGAGTTAGGGGGTGACTAAAACCTACATGTACTCACTGTCACACGATGGCAATCTAAATATCTAATGTTGGGGCACAGGCGGTTGTAAGGAGAAGCTACTTCGGGAAGATAATCGCGAAAGAAGAATGATTCTATTTTATAGTTCCGCCACGGCGCTGTCACAACCGGCAGCTAAGAGAAAACAAGAACTAATATTTTTGGTGAAGTAAAAATCGTGAAAAAGATCAATTGGGTGACAGGAGATTAATTATATAATAGGCCTACATTGATATGTTCACGACTGATTCAGGAGATGTAGTGACACGACATAAACGTACACAGTTTTTAGAACATACACCTGTATGTGCATGTGATTAGTTGTGTTAGGTGATTAGTTGTAGATGTCTGTGTCGGATAATGGTCACATATGTTGGGCGCCGTAGCATCCGCCTTGCTTCAGTTCACTCAGCTGTACATGAATACCTGGCTATAGTAGTGAGTGAGTGAGGGAGTGAGTTAGTGAGTAACTGCAGCGTGGCTGAAAGCTTCACGGAGAAGTTGAGTTGGTGTTGGAAGGAACAGGTCTGCCAAGGGGTGAAGTGTAAAGGAACAGGCCTGACAGTGGGTGAAGTGTAAAGGAACAGGTCTGACATGGGTAAAGTGTAAATGAACAGGTCTGACAGGGGGTGAAGTGTAAAGAAACAGGTATGTCAGGGGGTGAAGTGTAAAGAAATAGGTCTGTCAGGGGGTGAAGTGTAAAGGAACAGGTCTGACAGGGGTGAAGTGTAAAGGAACAGGTATATCAGGGGGTGAAGTGTAAAGGAACAGGTCTGTCGGGGGTGAAGTGTAAAGGAACATGTCTGTCATGGGGTGAAGTGTAAAGGAACAGGTCTGACAGGGGATGAAGTGTAAAGAAACAGGTATGACATGGGGTGAAGTGTAAAGGAACAGGCCTGACAGTGGGTGAAGTGTAAAGGAACAGGTCTGACATGGGTAAAGTGTAAATGAACAGGTCTGACAGGGGGTGAAGTGTAAAGAAACAGGTCTGTCAGGGGGTGAAGTGTAAAGAAATATGTCTGTCAGGGGGTGAAGTGTAAAGGAACAGGTCTGACAGGGGGTGAAGTGTAAAGGAACAGGTATGTCAGGGGGTGAAGTGTAAAGGAACAGGTCTGTCAGGGGGTGAAGTGTAAAGGAACATATCTGTCAGGGGGTGAAGTGTAAAGGAACATGTCTGACAGGGGGTGAAGTGTAAAGAAACAGGTCTGACAGGGGGTGAAGTGTAAAGGAACAAGTTTGTCAGGGGGGTGAAGTGTAAAGGAACATGTCTGACGGGGGTGAAATGTAAAGGAACAGGTCTGACAGGGGTGAAGTGTAAAGAAACAGGTTTGTCGTGGGGGTGAAGGGTAAAGAAACAGGTCTGACAGGAGGTGAAGTGTAAAGGACTGGATGCCGCGCCATATAATAACTTACTTTCTATCTTTACTTAAGCTGGATAAACCCAACTCCCAAGATGTCATCTGTGTGCATATATCTACAAGTGCTCTTCCGAACAGTAGAGGAAATGTTGTCAAACCAATGTAAAGTATTTATTCATCTGTTATAACAAATCGACCACGAACTCCATGACCATGTGTTGTAAGCGTTGTTCCTTTGACTCTCGCTAGGAACAGCGTTGTTGTCACGTGATTCCTTGCACAAAAGGCCACTAGTACATACAAGCCAGTAACAAAATGTCCGGAAAACATTTCTGAAGCTGGATATAGATTCGTGAGCTTAAATGCAAGGAGCACAGTAAATAAGAAAAACGAATAATTTGTAAAACCGAATCATGAGCCAAAAAAGACATAACAGATGCTGAATTAGGATTGACAGGATACGTAATGTTTAGGAGAGATCGAATAGGAAAAAGGGGAGGGGGAGTTATTGTATATAATTATATGTTAAAGAATCTATTCAGGTTGATTAAATAAAATTAGAAAGGGAAGCATATTGCGATAAAGCTGTTTGGTGCAAAATAGTTTCGTGAAATTCAACATGAACTATTGGATTAGTTTACCGAAGTCCAAACATAAACGAAGAGGATTACACAAAAATACAAAATGCTATAAAGGAAGTGAGTAAAGGGGAATGTATCATAATGAGAGATTTTAACCATGGACACATACAATAGAAATCTCTACAGAGTGCAGGGGTGTGGACCAACAATTTCTAGCACGTGAGTAGTTAGTGGAAGTTCCACTAACTACTCACGTGCTAGAACCAACCAGGGGAGAGAATGTATCAGATATAGTTTTGTCATCACAAAAATAATTAGTGGACAATGTAAAAAATAACCATGGGGTAATAGTGATCATAATCAAATACATTTTGACATTAATGTAAAATCACAAAGTAAAAATAAAAAACGTACAAGAGAAACTTCCACAAAGGTAACTATAAAGATGTGAGAAAATACTAAGCAAAGCTACATTGGAATAACATGATGAGAAATAAGACCGCAATTGAATGGTGGAACATTCTAAAATATGAAATCGAAAGTATCATCGATAAATTTGTTCCCTTGAAAAAACAAGGAAAACGGTCTAGAAAGAAACATTTGTCAAAAGAAGCCATTAGAAAAATAGTGTTCAAATAAACTATGTGGAGGGTTTATAGACGTACCAGAAAGGACGAAGACTATGCAAATTACAATGAGGCACTTAATGCAGCTACTACTGAAATTAGACAATCTAAACGAAGCTCCGGGCAAAAACTAGCACGTAACACAAACATTACAGCAAGAGTTGTTATGCATTTGTCAGGAATAAACAAAACATACGAGACAAGAAAATAAAAGCAATGAAGGATAATAAATCACCGGGAGTGGATGGAATTCCTCAAAAACTACTAGTGGAAACAGTAGAATAAATCAGTATACTACTTGCAAGTGTTCAACTTGTCATTGAAAGAGGGAGTTGTTCCTTTTGAATGGAAAGAAGCAAACATCACACCGTTATTTAAAAATGTTTCGAGAAATAAGTCAGATAAATACAGACCAGTGAGTTTAACGTCAGTGATTTGTAAATTATTAGAAAGGTTAATCAAAGACCATATGGTGGACTTCCTTGTTAGGCATAACTTGTTAAATTCATCTAAAAAAAGCGGGGTCATGCTTAACAAATATGTTATGTTTTTTTTTGAAGAAATAACTAAGTGGATAGACGAGGAATCGCCAGTAAATATTATCTACTTAGATTTTCAGAAAGCTTTTGACAAAGTGCCCCATGAAAGATTACTACATAAATTAAAAGCCCATGGTATCAGGGATGGTATAATTGACTGGATAGAATAATGGCTGACTGACAGAAGACAGCGTGTTGTACTAGATGGAGAGGTTTAAAACTGGAAATCAGTTTTGAGTGGGGTACATCAAGGATCAGTATTAGGACCTTTATTATTCTTAATATATATCAATGATTTGGACGACAATATAACAAGCAGCGTATTGAAATTTGCGGATGATACAAAAGTGTTTAGACAGGTTAACACTGATGGTGATAAACAACATTTACAAAACCATCTAGACCAATTAGTAAAATGGTCTGAAAAATGGAAAATGCAGATGTAAATGCCTACATACAGGACATGGGAACTTGGATATAAACTATAATATGGGAGGTACTGTTCAAGGTACTACTGTAAAAGAAAAGGACTTAGGAATAACAATAAGTGCTGATATGGAAGTTTCAGAACAGTGTGGTATTGCAGCTTCAAAGGGTAATCAAATTCTTGGGTCGATTGGGAGAAGCATAACATACAAGGAAAAAAGCTAATTATACCTCTGTATAAAGCAATAGTTAGACCTCATTTAGAATACTGTGTACACTCGTGCATGGAGACCATATCGTAAGAAGGATATAGATACGCTTGAACGTATACAGAGGAGAGCAACACAACATATTCCAGAACTGTTGTTCTCTTGTGAAGAACGCAATGAGGTTTAGAGGAGATCAGATTGAAGTTTTTCAGATATTGAATGGGTATGAAAATATTTATAGAAATGTGTTTTTTCACTCAAGAAAGATAGTGGAACTAGAGGACATGAGGTAAAATTAGTAAAGGATCAGTGTAGATTGGATATCAGGAAGTACTCCTTCTCACAGAGGACATTAAATGAATGGAACAAATTGTCTATGGATTGTGTAACCTCTAACAGCTTTTGAATATAATGCATACGATCGTGTCTCTGAATGCCTTAATCCGCCACTGACTGTAAACGTAGTGTAAGTTTTATATACATTGTATCACATACCATGTTACAATTTTAAGTGGTCCATACATTAAGACACGTTCGACGAATTTATTATTAAACGGCTGACCGAAAAATATGTGTATATTTAAATAAAATTGAGAAGACCTTTCGAAACATGTCTCCGTTTACATTTACTTTGATAGCGTAAAGAACTAATCGGTGTACGATGTCTTGGGCACACTATCAGAAGCAGCCTTTTGTGGAGAAAACCTCTACACACAAGGAAAACGTATATCAATGATTGGACTTATACGTACATTACGTAAACACCGAGTGACGTGGTCATGGATGTTATCCACGAGGATTGAATCTCGGCGCATATGTGTGTTTGCTTAGACAATACCCAAGAAACCTTTTTGCTAATTATGATAAACAAATTACTTTTGCAACATTTAATTTAGGAATTCCTTTAACTTAACATCATAAGATGAAGTATGAACAACTAAAACATCGTTCAAAAGATTGTGGGTCAGGACTCTCGCAGACCTGCTCTTGCATTCCAGACAATCTTTTGTTTCTTTACAGCCTTGCTCGTAAACTTGTCAAATGACGCGCCTAACCTTTCTAATAGCCGCTGTTGAGAAAGGTCATAAGACTTTGAACAATGTAATTTTAACCATAGATCACTTGCAGCTTGATAAGGGTCCATTTACTTCAAGTGATTTAAGTTGACTAAATCACGAATCGTTAAATTATGGGATGATTCAACAAGCTGTCTACAAAGATACGCTGTTGTATGCCATTATCTTCTCTGCTTAATCTTCAGTGCGATTATGTAATGTCGCTAAATGTGTCCCAGTTACGCACCTACTTGCCATGTGTCTACGGATATCCGGACAGGAAATAAATACTTCAGCAAAGGTTGGCGTCTTACATTTGAGTT
Organism: Lamellibrachia columna; assembly: GCA_963662155.1. Classification (NCBI taxonomy): domain Eukaryota; kingdom Metazoa; phylum Annelida; class Polychaeta; order Sabellida; family Siboglinidae; genus Lamellibrachia; species Lamellibrachia columna. Next base: position 28,266,586 of record OY759265.1, read on the forward strand.
CTGGACACCTAACGTACGGCGTCGTGCCGACTTGCACACGGTGTCTAGGCGATCTGCTTACACCTTCGACATAACTGAGAGAGTATCGGACACTTATCCGACATTTACATGCCGTCACGCAAGGACACTTTCGCAGCTCGTAAATGCGACGCCGATGTTGGGTTGATAATGGATCGAGCCGAACTGATCGAGCAGGATGATAAAAGTGGCTAGGGCGGCACGGGAGGGACTACATTGAGTTTTCCCATTATACATGTTCTTGGACAATGAACAATTTAACCAACGCTTCTCTCTAAAATACCATAATAGTGATTTCACATTTATACGTCCAATAGCCTAATGACACCTGTATTTTTTTACACAGAAAGTGATCGATTGACAAATGCACTGTACAAAAAAAAACATTATTTTTACTCACTCAATCCTACACAAATGCGCTCAGAAAATCGCACATAATAATGCACAATCCACCTATTCATAGGCACTATGGCCGGCAGAGAGCGGGGAACAGTGGCAACTGGGCAGATGGTCGTCGGTGGTAATGACACCATTCTAAACACCTGCCCCGTTCTCTAGGCGTTGACTTATGACAATCGACACGCCATGTCGTGCGGCAGTAGGCGCGGCTCGAGACATTATGTATTTGGCGTCGATGTCAAGCGCACCTGAAATACTATCAGCCCTTTGTGCGTAGTCCACATAGTTTTCTGCATACAATGTCCCCGTTTCTCCATGGTGCTCACAATGACATGGTATGTGAAACCTGATAGGCATTCGTGGACAAAAATAGGATGCTTCCGGATGTAGCATCTTCCGATGGTAAGATAAGATAATGTTGAACATAAAAAACATAATTGAATTGGTCTGACAATGTCTTGGAAAGGAGAAACAGCTTCCAAATACGTACATACATAGTACAAACATACATATGTACGTATGCACGTATGCGTGTATGTAAGCACGCACACACACACACACGCACGCACGCACGCACGCACGCGCACGCACGCACGCACGCGCGCGCACGCACGCACACACACACACACACACACACACACACACACACACACACACATACATACATACATACATATATATATATATATATATATATATATATATATATATATATATATATATATATATATATATATATATATATATATATATATATATATATATATATATATATATATATATATACATCCTCTTCAGGTCTTCTATGCCAATAGCCTTTTAGCTGGTCTTGACAATTGTTTGTGTGCATGGTTGGAAAGTTGTCATTGTGTTCAAAACTGTAAGCGCACCAGAATTTGTCTAGTCTTGTATGTATTTAATGAGGTATGTATTAAATGTATTTAATGAGGGTGCTGAAACTACATACTCTGTGAGGATGTTCTATCGGTTCGCTACCCTGTGCCTGAAGTAACTCCTTCGTTGTCTTGCAGTCACTCGTTCCTTCTTGAGCTTCAGGCTGTGTCCCCTGGTTACCGTACTGTTGTCCAGCTCAAGTGGCATTCTATCAACTTTATAGATTCCATGGATGTATTTGTAGATTTCAATCATGTCTCCTCTTGCTCTTCTATAGGAGAGGCTTTGTTTGCTACCATCTCCACTTGTTGATCAAACTTTAGTTTACGATCTATTTGCACCCTCAAGTCGTTCTCATTTGTGATTTCCCCCAGGGTGGTATCTTTTCCACCATTGGTTATGGCATAGTCGTTGTGTTGGTTGTATTGTCCCAGATGCATCACTTTGCATTTTTCCTCATTGAAGCGTAGCTGCCAATTTCTAGTCATTGCTTCTAGTTGTCTTAGGCCTGTCTGCAATGTCAAGACGAGAACGCAGAGGTGGATTGTTCCCACATTACGGAAACCCTTTCCAGTAATACCAGACAAACACGTACTCGCATTGTACCCACAAGGGAACTAAAGAGGAACGTGGAAACACCAGGCATCGGGACATTGAATAGGAAATTATCAGAATGCGTCACGCCTAAAATGGAATCACGAAAATTGCACAAAACAGGATCCAGTGGCTCGAGAACTGTTGTCGATGGCTTACGCTCCTAGCGAACAAACGGACCTACGTATAGTGAGTTAGGAAGTGAGCAAGTAAAAATAACATTATGAAGTCTACGTTGTTTCCGTGAACAACCGTAATTTATACACCTAAGCAACACACCTATCTCCTACTAGGCTGGGACGAATCTAGTGTTTCGCATGAACTCCTCTTGAACGTTTCTCGCCTCATAAGAGTATATTATATAGCTCGCTGCAACATTAAATGAGAGATACATGTAGCTGATGTGTGCTCCTAAACGTAGGCAACAGATCAAAGACGATACACATTTTAATAGGTTGTACGAATGTATCTTAAAGTGGCACAGAATGCAGCAAATCGTCAACCCTAACGAACCATAACGAACGATCAACTACGACATCCAATTGTGTTGTTTCTGTCCGTCCGCCATAACCCCGCCACACTTGGTGATATCGCGAGGTGTGGGTGTCGGCAGCGCCGGCTGCCAGCGGCTGACAATGGTCTTGACTGTTGAGGCATGTCGCCGCCCTCAGCAGTCTACGAGATAACGATGGCCGGGCGATTAACGGCGGCTGTGAGGAGCGAGTGTCTATTCTGAAGACACGACTTGCATGTAGGTCGGGGTCGCAGTTTGACTCACGCCAGACATTTATGGTCGCACCCAGGACTCATACAGAAGGGGTGTTGGCTTGAACGTAGACATTCGCCAACGCACATGATTCATTACCACACATACCTTGACTTGACATGCCAGTTTCAAAAATGACACAAGTGTCCCAATAATACTACTGCGACCATATGTTTGCATAAGTTATAGGCTTTAATCATAAAAGCGGCCGGTATTCTTGTGAGGTTCTCTTTTATCTATACTGGGGGGTATTCCGTTACGTGTGTAATTTAATCGTGCCCTGTCAACATTATGATCACCACATTTGCACGATGATGTCTCCCATTTTAGACATGTATAATAACCATAATAATGTTCGTTTGACAACAGTTCTGGAAATATGGCCGGTGCTGTGACCACAACATGAAATTATGTTGAGACGGGCCTTATTACAGGAACACGATGATAATACACTCGAAGCATCATTTATCGTGTCTTTCAAATGCAACAGGATACGTGAAGATAGTATTGTCAATTCAGACCATGACTGCATTGTCGAATCAGATCATGACTGCATTGACCAATCAAATCATGTTTGGACTGTCCAGTCAGATCACGACAGCACTGTCTAGTCAGATCACGACTACATTATCCAGTTAGATCGATCACGACTGCATTGTCCAGTCAGATCACGACGGCATTGTTTAGTCAGATCATGGTTGCATTGTTCATTCAGATCACGACTCCATTGTCCAGTCAGATCATGGTTGCATTGTTCAGTCAGATCATAACTGCATTTGAAATGCGGTTTTGTTAGTTCGTGGAAACCTACGTTTCCAGAAACCCTTCTATATTCAAATAGATGGTATCAGGCAAGTGTTATCATTTTACATTTCTATCCCTTGTCAATAACCTCCCTGCTCCTTGCTCGCATTGCCGCTCCGCTCAATAACCTCCTTGCTCCTTACCCACAGGGCCGCTCCTGTCAATAACCTCCTTGCTCCTTACCCACAGTGCCGCTCCTCTCAATACCCTCCTTGCTCCTTACACACAGTGCCGCTCCTCTCAATAACCTCCTTGCTCCTTACCCACAGGGCCGCTCCTCTCAATAACCTCCTTGCTCCTTACACACAGTGCCGCTACTCTCAATAACCTCCTTGCTCCTTACACACAGTGCCGCTCCTCTCAATAACCTCCTTGCTCCTTACCCACAGGGCCGCTCCTCTCAATAACCTCCTTGCTCCTTACACACAGTGCCGCTCCTCTCAATAACCTCCTTGCTCCTTACCCACAGGGCCACTCCTCTCAATAACCTCCTTGCTCCTTACACACAGTGCCGCTCCTCTCAATAACCTCCTTGCTCCTTACCCACAGTGCCGCTCCTCTCAATAACCTCCTTGCTCCATACCCACAGGGCCGCTCCTGTCAATAACCTCCCTGCTCCTTACCCACAGGGCTGCTCCTCTCAATAATCTCCCTGCTCCTTACCCACAGGGCCGCTCCTCTCAATAACCTCCCTGCTCCTTACCCACAGGGCCGCCCCTGTCAATAACCTCCTTGCTCCTTACCCACAGGGCCGCTCCTGTCAATAACATCCTTGCTCCTTACACACAGTGCTGCTCGTGTCAATAACCACCTTGCTCCTTGCCCGCAGTGCCGCTCCTGTCAAAAACCTCCCTGCTCCTTACCCACAGGGCCGCCCCTGTCAATAACCTCCCTGCTCCTTACCCACAGGGCCGCCCCTGTCAATAACCTCCTTGCTCCTTACCCACAGGGCCGCTCCTGTCAATAACCTCCTTGCTCCTTACCCACAGTGCCGCTCCTGTCAATAACCTCCCTGCTCCTTACCCACAGGGCCGCCCCTGTCAATAACCTCCTTGCTCCTTACCCACAGGGCCGCTCCTGTCAATAACCTCCTTGCTCCTTACACACAGTGCTGCTCGTGTCAATAACCACCTTGCTCCTTGCCCGCAGTGCCGCTCCTATCAAAAACCTCCCTGCTCCTTACCCACAGGGCCGCCCCTGTCAATAACCTCCCTGCTCCTTACCCACAGGGCCGCCCCTGTCAATAACCTCCTTGCTCCTTACCCACAGGGCCGCTCCTGTCAATAACCTCCTTGCTCCTTACCCACAGTGCCGCTCCTGCCAATAACCTCCCTGCTCCTTACCCACAGGGCCGCCCCTGTCAATAACCTCCTTGCTCCTTACCCACAGGGCCGCTCCTGTCAATAACCTCCTTGCTCCTTACCCACAGTGCCGCTCCTGTCAATAACCTCCTTGCTCCTTACCCACAGTGCCGCCCCTGTCAATAACCTCCCTGCTCCTTACCCACAGGGCCGCCCCTGTCAATAACCTCCTTGCTCCTTACCCACAGGGCCGCTCCTGTCAATAACCTCCTTGCTCCTTACCCACAGTGCCGCTCCTGTCAATAACCTCCTTGCTCCTTACCCACAGGGCCGCCCCTGTCAATAGCCTCCTTGCTCCTTACCCACAGGGCCGCTCCTGTCAATAACCTCCTTGCTCCTTACACACAGTGCTGCTCGTGTCAATAACCGCCTTGCTCCTTGCCCGCAGTGCCGCTCCTGTCAAAAACCTCCCGGCTCCTTGCCAGCAGTGCTGCTCCTGTCGATAACCTCCTTGCTCCTAACCCGCAGTGCTGCCCCTTTCAAACGAGCGTCTACCCACAAATCACAAGTAATTACATTATTTGTCATCACATCAATTTTTCGATTTTTTTTTTTTAATGTTGATGTCTGATAATTAGATTACTGGTGGCATTTAAAAACACATAGCCCCACTTTGACAAATACCCAGTGTTAACTGTCGACATTTATTTAGTCATACAAAGCGTACTAATTCTCGGACCCCCTTCCCCTCCCCCTTCTCCTCCTTGAACTAGTACTTATATTGATAATTTTTCAGATTGAAAAAAACATATCGATGTAACAATGTTATGATACAACTCATGTATGCATGCCTTGAACTTCCGCCCCCTCTAGTATACTCTATACTAATAGGTAAATGTTGACAATATTTGGTGTCACCCTCGAGTCAGGGTACACAGCGCTGCATTATGTAGGACATACACCCACCCACCCACCAAACCACGCTCCTATCGACCTAACCTATGCCGCAGACGAGTCGGCCACAATACGTGAATGTTTTAGCTGGATTTAGAAATAAATCAATTATACGGAATGAATGCACTACCCGCATGCGACGCTCTACGCTTCCCACAGTGGCGTGCTACATGTCTTTCATCGACGACAATCCACGTAGCTCAAGATGACTATATTTAACTTTTGCCAAAGCCTGGATAGACTCTGGATATATGAAAGAAAAACGTCATTTCAAAAGTTGCTTTTGTAGAACATTTCTAAAAGGTATAATGCAGTGAGATACAGCGATGCCTTACATAATGTAACGGCGTAACGTGGTAGCGTAACGTGGTAGCGTAGCACCACGTAACGCTGTAGGGTGCAACGATAACTTACGGTGGTGGTAAAATGCAAGGTAGGGTAGACGGGGGCTAGTTGTAAACAGGGGCAAGTTGTTACATATACGTTTTAACAAAACATAGCACACATATGGAGTCATCATCGATAGTAGTTGGTTGGTTGGTTGGTTGGTTGGTTGGTTGGTTGGTTGGTTGGTTGGTTGGTTGGTTGGTTGGTTGGTTGGTTGGTTGGTTGGTTGGTTGGTTGGTTGGTTGGACGTCCATCAGCGGACCAAAAATCGGCAGTTAAGAAGACGACATTAACAAGATGTAGAAAAAAATTACCTAAAACTTGTTTTAGTATGTCCACATAATATCATCTCACGCAGCCACTTTTTGTGTTTGGTGAATGAAACTTGAAACATGTCTACTATATAGTATAAGGGGTTACACCATGCGGAAGTTAAACTGAAATTCAGGAATTGTTATCGTACACGTACGTTCAACTCCAGAAATTGTGTTTGGGGCAAGTTGTTACAATTGTATTGGGGCAAGTTGTTACAACTGTAACAACGCTCGGGCGGCTCGTACCGATGGTTCAGTCAGCGAGTTGTGTGCTGACAATGACTGAAAGAACACCATTTATTTAACCACGACGTGTGAATGCTTTACTTTACTTGTGAAACCTAGTGTACTGGTTTATAACCAGTACCGTAAATGCTTGCAGCGTCAAATAAAATTAACAAATATCTCAAAAGGGCGGGTTACACTCGATAAGCCAACGCTTCCTTGTCCACTTGTCATCCGGGTGTTTTATCTTGGGTGACAATCTTGTTCAATCTTGTTAATTTTATATGGCACAGACCTACTTGAACAATTAATAAGTGTTGCACGATTAATTGAAATGGGGTGTTCGTGGGTAGAAGTCGCATTACATATACGCATTACATATATATATATATATATATATATATATATATATATATATATATATATATATATATATATATATATATATATATTGCCATTAGCTATTTCATTCTCAATTCAATAATTTACATTCCATTCACAATTGTTTGTTATGTAAGTATCCGGGGAATGAGTCCCCTTTGGTAATTAAAAGCTGTGAACACCTACATTGATCTGCACACTGTGTATACGATATCTAAGTGTGTATAATCCAATTAATGTAATAACAGTAACATGTACCAGTGACAATTGCTTTGCTCTGTCTCTGTCTCCTCTCTCCCTCCTCTCTCTCTCTCTCCCTCCTCTCTCTCTCTCTCTCTCTCTCTCCACTTGTCATCATCCTTTGGTTTTCCTACATGCCCCATTACGTAGTCCTCCCATCTTGCGGTCTGCCCATTTTGCTACGCCCTGGGTGTTTCGTTTCACCGTCCGCACCCAGTGACCTGTCCACATCATCCAACTTCTGACTATTTTTTCCGTTGAGTTGAACTGACCCCCCCCTCCAATCTCTTCCCTCGGGTCACCCATCCTCCTTCCGCCCTCGTTGCCCGTGTAATTATCCGGACCAAGTTGTTCTCGCAAACTTGAAGCTTCTGTTGTTGTTGCTCTGTCAGAGCCACCATCTCAAGACCATGTAGGTGTGCCGGTTTCACACACTTTCTCAGAATGACGCCCCCTACCTTCCTCCATGTATTCGCTCTCGTTTGTATCCGACGACGTACCTCTACCTGCGAACGCCCATATTCTGTAGCCATTCCGCTAAGGTACACAACGCCACCCCTTGCTTGAACTCCTTCCTCTCCAACCTGATGTTCAACTCCTCCCTCACCTGTCCAACCCACTCCACTTCTGTCTTCTCCAGGCTCATCCTCATTCCACGTTTCTTGACTCCTTCCACGCTCTCTGCTATTATGGACATACATCATCTTCCCGAGAACATCCTTCGTGCTGATCTTCCTGATAATTAGTTCCATCACCATGATACACAGTACATGACTAAGTGCATTTCTTTGCCGCAAACCTACGTTAACCTAAAACTCGTTTGACAACCCATGTTCAATCGCAACTCTTCCCCTTGTTCTCTCATATTTTGTTTCAACCAGCCTGGTTTCTGCTTTTTGCATTCCCACCAATCCCTCCCACTCTAATTCCTTCCAACCACCAGGGACAGAGACCATTTCAAAATACAAAAGTCAATGTTTTCTTTAGTGCCTGGGGTCAACACCCACCCCAATCTGGGGAGAGACAGCTGATAAGCCAAGTCAGAAACCAACGTAGAAAAAAATTCCTACAAAAAGTTACTGTTTCAGTCAGTGAGATAACACAATGTGTTCTTTCTGTGATTGTGTTACAGTTCGCGTGCTTCAACAGGAACCCCTACACACTAACAGGAAACCCTACACACTGTCTTCAGCGTGACAAAAGGTACGCACCAAGGAAGCGTTTGAACGGTGTCCTTATCTGACGTTTTTTCATGAAACAAAACATGTCTACATTTCAGACCGACGCCAGTGTTTTACACGCGAATGCCGACGAATAACAGACATTTCAAGCAGTGAACAACGCCGATAGTTACGCTATGTGTCATTTCAACGACATTCAAAACTGAACTAATTGCACTGACAGAACATCATATTACGTTCCAGCACAAGTCTGGTGGATATCGTGTTTCGCTTATTCTCTCTGCAGGTAGTGCACTTTAAATGCTGCCTTTGCTCGCTTCCTGTAGCGGAATGGGACAACTGTGGACAACTGTGTGGTATTGAAATCGTCGTCCGGCTAATTAAACAAAGTCGGGTCAACAAATAGCAGACTAAACTCGGTGCATTTCGAGATTGGATCTCAATGTTGCTCTGTCGGAGGCTGTGACATGGATGTCAAACGTACAGGTCCCACAGACATAAAACAGCAGTAGAAAAAGAATGCCATGCAGCCAAGATGATATAGTCGTAAACTGGCAACAGATACCAAGCATATAATGTTACCGTGCTAACATTAAACCAGCCCAAATGCCGACAAAACGTAGATGTTGAGTGCTGAGCACACGCACCTAAACAATCGTTCTCTGGAGTAAGGCATTCTTCCAAACAAGTTTTCTGTTCTCTGGAATAAGGCATTCTTCCAAACCAGTTTTCTGTGAATATCATTTCACACAGACGGGTTTCTTTCTTTTTCTATAACAATACTGAGACTAGTCGAGTGCCCTTCGGAATATTCGTATGATCGTATTCAACATAACCCATTTCCACGTGGACGGTAAAACGCCATGCAAATTCGAAGTGCAATAAAACTCGAGAACATTGACTGGAATGCCTTCTTGTCTGCAGCGACTATGGCATCCTTATTTTAGCAGTGTAAACAAGTAAGTGTGCATTTGAGGTATGTTAATAGTGTCAATAAAACATAACAAGTCCTAATGTAGTACGTTTTCCATACAAAACAAATGTCAAGCTTGTTCTCGTGGGGGGGGGGTCGAACGAGCCCCCTTTCTGAAAGAATTTGATTAACTGTAACATTGGTAAGAAATCACCAAATCCCCGGCTAATTGTGTATGCTCAAAAACCCCTGCATCTATTATTAATCTTCGGCATTGGTAGCAAAGACAATTATGCGTCACCTGAGTTTGATTGAGCATCCTCCTGCTAAACACGTCTAGTTGCACGTAGTGGCGACGTATAGCGGTGACGTTATCAGAGAACTAAACTCCGCAAGGTGGCGTTCGATATTACTGTCGGTGCGAGACCAACATTTCAGTACGACTGGCAACTCTCAAACAGTGCCTGTCAACGCGATCGGCATCTTTTCAGCAAATATCGAAATTTGTATTTCCGAAAACGACCTTAGAAATACCACATATTACAAACCTAAATTACACCTGTATACTGTATTCTCAACCGAATTAGCCTATCGCGAATCCGGTTCTTCGACCCCAATATATACTAGCAGGCTTGTTAACAAATGTAGATGCATTTGAATGCGTACCTTAAACATTTGCATGCGACCCAAAAACATTTGATATGTCAAATGCACAATCAAATGCATGCGTAATTCTTTTAATAATTATTGTTAGATTCACTTTCACAAGTTCACAACATGCCATTGGAAAAAGTTATCTTTCGTGAGCAGTATCCTCAGTAGATTATGAAATAATTGTCTGAAGTGTGAATCCACTTTCACATGCTCTTTGAAAAAGTGCTCTGTAGGTCAACTGGTCAATGTCTGAGCTGTTATTCATACAACACAAAAAGACCAACTGGTCTATAAGTTGATGGATTCAGAGATTACCTGTTCATTGAAACAAATCAAACAATGCAGACAAATGACTCCCTTGTGTTGTGTTGGCAGCTCATTTGGGGAGTAAACATTAGCAATGCCAGTCCTAAATATTTACAGCCAGAGAGAGCGATTAGTGGTAGCTGTAATTATCCACCAGGTTATCTTCCCAGTGACCCCACCAGTGGACAGTCTATTGTCTTGGTTTCCCCTTCCATTCTGGCCTGCCTGAATGATTAGCCTTTCATTCCCTGCCATGGTTCCCAGTAAACTGTCAATTGTTTAATTCCTCCCTCCACCTCTGCAGGCCTGGAACTGTAGTGGGACTGGTATGTAGTGGTAACAATAATGTACTACAGTATTTATTAAATTAATAATGTGCTTTTTTCCAAATAAAACAAGACGTTAATATAAAGACAAAACATTTGAAATGACTTCAAATGCATTTGCAAATGTGTAACAAAACATCTACATGGGACCCCAAATCATATGCATGCGTTCCTGGAAAATGGCACTTGCATTTGCATCAAGTGAAATATTTGCATTCAAATGCGTTGACATGCATTTGTTAACAAGCCCGATATATAGTGTGTTAATAGTTTAAGTAATATCTGCAACCAGTTTTTTTTTAAATGTGCAGGCTAAAAAATGCTAAATACTTTATTGAGGGTAAAGGCTGCTCATGGGCGTGACCTCCATCCTCTCGCCAATCACAACAGTTGACATTTCACCAAGTGCGATATTTGCGAGTTCTCGGCGCTTCCATTTTCACTTCAATAAATTCTGCATGCAGAATTAAATAATTTAGTTTGTCCGATGATTTCACACAAAAATTGCACAAACAAGCTAGAATGTCATAGTGGATACTAGGTACGTATAATTTGAACCGAGCAAAACAATTGAATTGACGAGGCACCTTTAATTAATTTTGATATACCAACTGATGAATAAAAGTAAAATAAGTACCAGGGTAATAAATTGTTCGTGGACGAACTTTTGAGAGGACCACCAACTTTTAAAAGTTGAAGGTCACAATGACTACAAATCTTCCAGATAAGATGTAGAACGATGGTCATTATAATACAACATGCAATTTTGTGCAGCTTCTTAAGTTCATGTATCCTATTTTGTCTTCATGCGAGGTAGTTAGCAGAATCATGGATGTCTCAGCCACTCATGATTGGTAGGGAGTCAACAGAAGATCAATCAAAGATGTCTCCTTAAACTTAGGAGCTGCTAGATTGAATAGGGGCTAGACTGGAGACAATGAAAGCCCATGTAATTTGTCAGCACTGTTCATAAATTGGTTAATTCCTCTGCCCTTCCTGTGTCCTGAAGTGCGTTAAAATAACAAACATATTGTTTCATCTGAATACTTTATTGTTGCATCTTACTATACACCCAAAGCCAGCATCAAAATCAGTTTGATTTACTTCTTGGACTTGAAGAACTCGTTTACAACGTCCAGTGCTTGGCTCTCCTTCCCGTAGTCCTGTACAACAAATGGAGTAGTATCACTACAATGAAACTAAGTGTCACATTAGTAGCAGGCTCTTTTGCCATCACAATAAACATGCTACACCAGACCATTAGTTGCTGTACATAAAGGTTGTTGCTGCATTAAAAATAAAGCTAATAAGTTTTTGGGGATGACAAGGCCACCATACGCAGCATTACAAAAAAATACGAAAATGGATAGCTTCAGCTTTTATGCAATAATTCAGCACTGCAAAAATATATAAATCGATAGCTGCAGCTTTTATGCAATACTTCTCCATTAGACTGCATTTAAGATTTCATGGTCAAATACATTTGTAAGATAAACAAGTACCTTAACAACAACACAGCCGCATCCGACAACCTTCCTCGCCTTTCCTTCCTTGTCAATCTTGCACAGGCCGGCCCACTCTCCCAGCTTCTTATTGTCGTCAACCTACACAGACAAAACAGCGTTCTTTGTTCAAATCAATAACATAGCTTAAAATTAACTCAAACACACCAGCAGTGTACTAGTGGTCCACACAAACTGAATGATATCAGTAGCAATGGAAAACAATGTTAGACGCAGCTACTTATGGTAACTACCTAAACATCATCACATTTTATTTCCACACCAACTCCCATGTATGTGCTCTAGGCCACCCGCGTAACTATGAGTTACATGAACAGTTTTACTTTTCACCACCAAATATTTGCGTCGATCCAACAGGGGTGATAAAAAACAGGTGAAACTTTTTGTTTTGGTTTATTCCTCAGTCCAGATGCAATCCTCAGCAATACTAGGAAGAGGGAGCATGTGTTATCCTCATAGGAACAACAGATTTGGTTCAACCTGTAGTATACATGATGTACTCCAGTGAACTTGAGTTATAACAGTAAGTTTTTCTAAATTGGTTACTGCAGGATATCAATGTGACTGCTGCGGTATAATCAAAGTTGAGCATGTGATACAATTTGTCTTGCAACTCGTGATAAAAAACCCAATAAAAACATGATTAAAAAAGCAAAGCTTTTCGTGGCTTGATGCAGAACATGAATTAATTTCAATTAAGTGCATTTCGATACAACCGGGGCAACAATATATCACCACACGTTTCACAAGAACAATGAAAGCAGGTAGAACCACTTTTCATTCCTCAGTCCAGATGCAATCCTCAGGAATATTAGGAAGAGGGAGCATGTGTTATCATCATAGGAACCGGATGTATGTGTCAATGCCTGAACTACCATGAACTTGACAGTGACATTGCAGTGGAACTTGTCTAAACAATTCAGGTTACCACATGCAGGATCTGCTGTTGTGTAATAATAAAAATTGAGCAAATTCAACAACCAGTAATATTACCACAATAAACATACACTGCATAATACAGGATATGTATTTCGGAAACTAGCATGTAAGCCTTTCACGACTGATTTTTATACACAGCATTATACATGCACAAATTTACACCTTTTATATATCCAAAGATCCCACACTATTACATGAAAATGTCACTTGCCTACAATGGCTGCCGTCAGAAAAAATAAAGAATAGAACCACTTATGACATACACCATCAAGTGCCAAAAATTTACAATTATTGTCTTCAGTCCAGAAAATGCAATCCTCATATGTACTCGGAAGAGGGAGCATAATCTATCATCACCAGACAAATGTGATTCCTTTGTGATACCTGATCAAAAATAAATTGAGTGTCCCATTATAAAAAAAAAAAAAACCTGTACAAAGGAACCAGCAAGTCGTAGGTTTTTTGGCTAAATGATTCTAAAACAAGTGAAAAATTTAATTGTGGAGGCAGTTTTAAACAACTACAGGTCCAGTCACACCCACCTTGATGAGGTTAATGCCATGCTCGGCACAGAGAGCCTCCACCAGTTTCACGTACATTGGCTCATCACAGTTGTTAGCGAGGACACACAAATGTGCCTGGCGCTTGTCTAGTGCCTTGGCACACTCGTGAAGACCACGGGCAAGACCATCGTGGATGAGGGCATTCTTCAGGACCTCCTGCAGTGCGACATTAATGTCCATTCCACCAGTGCTAATACTGGGGACATCATCTCTGCAAACAAAGCGAAGACCTATGGCAATCCTTTGCTAATTTCATGGGACAGAACGGGTATTACAATAGCAGACATCATGCTGGTCACCACGAATTAGGATTTGTGCTAACTTATGATTTGTACACCAGCCACCCCACCTCGCAATTATGGTCACCATGGGACAGTTCCAAATGATTTCCATAATATAGTACTGGACATTAATCCTGCTAATACAGTCACCTCGCTATTCATGAATACGGTCAGTAACCTGGAGCAAAACTATCAGACTGCTCCCAGATCACCCCCGCAGTTACGGCCGAGCAGCCACGATCGGCTTTGTGGCCGACGACCCGCCTGTCAAAGCCAAAGCGCCACCAACAATGACGATATGCGTGTTTACACAGTAACCAGTAAACTTTGGAAACCAATAAAAGAAGCAAAGCAAGACCCAGTCATTAGCAGATGAGTAGATTTTACAGAACACAGCAGTGCAGCAGGCCACAGGCTTCGATGCCAACAATATGGCATCGTCTAGTAGGCATCTGATTATCTGCTTAACGACTGAAGAGCTCCATTGGAATAGTAGGGGTGGAAAAACGTAGCAAGAGTATTGTGCATTACCAATTTTGTTTTGAATGTTGTATAATTTTCCCCATTCCCATGATGATTCAGTGCCCACATTCTATATTAAGGTCACCTCGCTATTAAAGTCAGATTCACCATCCCGTGGGTGACCTTAATATCGAGGTTCAACTGTACTTCAATATACAATAACATAGTAACCATGTATTATGTTGGCCTAAATTATTGATGCCGCTTCCGACTTTGACATGTTTCCATTTAACATGTAATATGTGACTATGCACAATGCATACTGAACTATGGATCCATGTAAATTATTAAACATAAAATAAAAACATATTTACTAACCTATTTCAAAGCTTGCATTCGCATATTTAACCTGCATTGACCCCATCTTGCCCCCTTTATTTGCAAGATGGTGCCACTCAAAACAAGTTAAATATGTGAATTTAAGCATTGAAAAAGGTGATTAAATGTGCTTAATAATGTATATGTTCCGTATGCACGGTTACTAAAATCGCACATACATTGCATGTTATAACGGCAACAATGAGGTGAGTCCGAATTCTATAAAAGTGCCAGGCACTTTTGTAGTCCAAACACTGCAGTGTTGCAACAGCGGCTTATATTACCGTTCGCTGTGGATGCAATCTTTAGGCACTTCCGTAGAATCCAAGCCCACCTCAATTTCGACGTTATTAACATTCAATATGTACAGTAACCATGCACAACGCATACTGATCTATGGAACATGTAAATTAGTAAACATGTTATGCATAAAAGCACATTTAATCACCTTTTCAAAGCTTAAATTCACATATTTAAGGGAGCAGACCACAGTACAAAATTACATTGGTAGCCATATTAACGTCGTCTGATTATAAGAAAACGTGACCACTAAAAATTTTTTTTCACAGCAACTGCCATCATCTCATTGACATGCTGACAAAGTTTTGTCAAAATCACATATCTCCAGCTCTTTTAAAAACGCCCCGATGTGCGATGCCCGTAATTAAAAAAAAAAAGAAGCCATGTATGCGTCCACGTGGCCCATAGCAGAAAAATTCCCATAAATCCCTCCGTTTGTTACTCTAAAAAAAAGCACTATTTCACAGTCAATAGCTTCTTCAAAGAAACCAGTGAATATGTCTGCTCAATTGCACTTATGTCACACCACATGAATTGTTTAAATTCAGATATCACAATTTAACATGCCCTACATTCGTGTGAAACAATAAACAGGAAGGTCAACTATGGTCTTACCCCCAACCTGCATTGAGTGCCATATTACTCCCTTTATTCGCAAGATGGCGACACTTAAAGTGAGGTAAATATGCGATTGCAAGCATCGGGGAAAGGTGATTAAATGTTTTACGCACATAGTTAATAAATTACGTCCCGTAGTTCAGTATGCATTGTGCATGGTTACTATACATATTATGTTATAACGTCAACAATACATGCAATACTATCAGTATCATTTTTTTTATTACAAAAACAATAGCCTTTGTTCACCAAACGACAGATAATTTTACCCATGCTTTCTTTGAAGCGACTGTATGTGCTCTACAAATGTTACGTTTAATATGAAAACTGTGGAGAACATAGAATTTATTGTCAATAAATTTTCTCAGGCGAAAAATTTTTGGAGCCGATTTTCTCTATTTTTTTACATTGTGTAATTAATTGTATGCTCAATACGCACAAACATCACCTTCGTGGTTTTAATGGCACAGAGGCGTGACTAATGCACAAATGGCACAAGTGCCCGCCATGTTTATCATGCAATTGGTTCCGCTATTTTGATTTGTAAAACGCAGGAAAAACCGTCGGCATAAACCCTTAATAATTTTGGCTAGTTCAGTAAACGATTACCAGCCAATCCAATCCGTGATTGCCAATAACGTGTTGGATAATCATATCGAGTTAGTAACTTGTGAAGTCGGAAGACATGATGTGGAGTCCTACCATGATTGATAGGAAAACTATGAGGTAAGAATGTCGTTTGGTAAAGGTGCATTAACCTGGCCGAAATTATTAACGCTATTAAATGACATATCTACCTATTTTTTTCGATGCTAGTGTGTTTGTTGCATCATTCCCCATCGGATCAGGTACAAAACGGACGTATATTTGTAAAAGATATTGTGTTTGAGCGCACTTTTAGTGCTCAAAACAATGCTATACCGGCAATACCAGGTGTTGTTAATATGGCGATCATCCGAAATGTGCTGTAACAATATCACGGTGGCAACAGGCAATTTCACTGACAAATATTTCGTACCGCAGTATAAAAAATATGAAAAATAGAAGAACAAGTGCAATCTAATGTTACGAAAACAATTCAGATTAATTTTGAAAATCCCCAAAAAATCCACCGACAAAAATACAAGATAATGTAAAAAAAAACAGACATTGCACATATAAAAAAAATCATTCAAAGATCGTGCAAATATCTTTAAATCTTACTCATAAACAAGTGTCTTGTTTGCCCAAATCACACAATTCAGTAATAACTAATTCTTCAGAGGACATTAAGTGTTTATTTTTGACATTACTAATGTTTGGACCGTATCATGAGGAAAATTGGACATTTCACTACAAAAAGATGTCCTTTTGGAAACTGCAGCCATGTTGAATTTCGAGAACCAAATGTATCGAGAAATTTTCGTTAAATTTATATCTACAAGAGAATTATTCAAACCTAGACATCGTTCACACCCAATGAGCAACTACTCTTTTATGAAAGTGCCGTTTTGTGCCTTCTGGCGACTGCTGGGAGAAGTTCACCGTTAGTGTGCATTTGTTCATGGGTATTGGTCGCGAATACACACTAGCAGTGACGAGAGATGTCGTTGGCGGTTCCTGTGCTACTGCTGACGGTGCGTGGGAATGAGAACATGTGACCGCGCTAATTCGGTGGGAGCTGTTTAGAGCGCAAAGCAACGAGTATATCAATTACGTCGGCGTTATAATTTCAGGTATATTTTTCGACTGCGATCCGCGAACTTACAAGTACGAGAGACAGAGAGATTCGCCACTTCCACAATGGCCGATCGACCAGCGAACGTTACGCACATTGTGCAGCTGAATACGAGTTTAACGGTTCACGCGGTGTCATTCTGGTTGAGTGGCTGGCTCGCCGACGACTGTTGCGCAACACTCATCAGTGTATTCTTTGCGAGATCGACTGCACTCTCGTCTCGCAGCGAGATGTCGCCGATGAGTTCCGATGGAAGTATGCGGGGAGAAGCGGAACATTCGGCTCCACTCTTTCTTCAAGAGTAACCTTCCACCCTGGAAACCTGTGTGGATGTTGTTCAGCTGGGCGAGATCGTCATGCAGGACGTGATGTAGCCCTTGAACATCTTGAAACACACAGTCATCGACTGGTACAATTTTGTGCGTGATGTGTGCGCCATCTACGTCAGGAACCACCTGCAGCCACTTTGTGGTTTCGACAACAATGGAAGCCCGATTGTTGTTGAAATCGACGAAAGCTACTTCTACCATCGAAAGTATCACGCAGCAGAGTTAACACCGGTGAATGGGTTTACAGTGCATTATAGAGAGAGCGGCCTCTGCAGGATGCAGGTGGTGCCGTACTCTACTACCCGGCACCCACGTCATGTCGGATGGGTGGCCGGCATACCATAACCTGGACCAACTCAATGGCGACGTCTATCTCCACGACGTGTTGATCCACTAGCAGAATTTCGTTGATCCTCTACATCCTGAGATCCATACTCAGAATGTAGAAAACATGTGGATGAGAGCAGAGGAAACTCCGGAGACAGTTCGGCAAGCCGCAACCTGTTCGTCACTTACTTGTAAGAGTTCCTGTGGATGCAGCAGCACAGGAACCGCCAACGACGTCTCTCGTCACTGCTAATGTGCATTCGCGACCAATACCCATGAACAAATGCACACTAACAGTGAACTTCGCCCACCAGTCGCCAGAAGACACAAAACGGCTTTTTTCAGAGCCAACCATACTTTCACAGTTGCTACATTGTGTGTGAACGATGTCTAGGTTTGAATAATTCTCTTGTAGATATCAATTTAATGAAAATATCTCGAAAAATTTGATCCTCGAAATTCACCATGGCTGTAGTTTCTAAAACGACATCATCTTTTTGTAGTGAAATGTCCAATTTTCCTCATGATATGGTCCAAACATTAGTAATGTCAAAAATAAACACTTCAATGTCCCCTGAAGAATTAGTTATTACTGAATTGTGTGATTTGGACAAACCAGACACTTGTCTATGAGTAAGATTTAAAGATATTTGCACGATCTGTGAACTTTGAATGATTTTTTGTGCGATGTCTTTGTTTTTGACATTATCTTATATTTTTATCGGTGGATTTTTTTTTGGGATTTTCACAATTAAATTTAACTCTATTCCTCTTCGACTGCGTACAAGATATTTGTCAGTTAAATCACCTGTCCGGTTCGATTTTTGGGGGCTTCTTAACATTAATGTGTAGATTTTTAGAGTTTGTCGTAACATTAAATTGCACTTGTTCTTCTATTTTTCGTATTTTTTATACTGCGGTACGAAATATTTGTCAGTGAAATCGCCTTTCCGTTTCTGATGCCACCGTGATATTGTTACAGCACATTTCGGATGATGGCCATATTATAGGTACGTGACAATCGGCCTGCATACGTGCTAATCGCTTTGGCCGCGACGTTGATCTCCGTGCTCGTTCGTTCGCCCGGTGACCGTGTTTTTGCTGCGCGTTTGGCTGGCGTATTTTAGGAGCTCCCGGAGAACACTCATTGTGATGATGTAGTTAACATGTTCCGCTGACGCGTCGTTTTCGAAATTTTCCAATCCGATTTGTAGAAGTCAAAAAATATTTACGTCAAAGTTTTTGACTGTCAAAGTCATTGACCATTTACCTGAAGGTAACTCAATTTTTCTTTCAAACCTTTATAATTTGTATTTCCATATACTTGTCTATGTGTGTGCCAAATCTGAGGCAAATTAAACTATTAGCACATTGTTTTCTAGAGTTAGCAAAATTTCATGTCAAACCGAC
This sequence comes from Lamellibrachia columna, assembly GCA_963662155.1. Lineage (NCBI taxonomy): Eukaryota > Metazoa > Annelida > Polychaeta > Sabellida > Siboglinidae > Lamellibrachia > Lamellibrachia columna. The sequence continues at coordinate 28,286,090 of OY759265.1, forward strand.
AAATGGTTGATCGGGTTGAATTTCATAGCGACAATCCCCTGTTTGTCATCGTTTAAATGACCGTGGCCCACCATGATCATACTAAAATAATTCTTTTTGGTGTATTGTATTATTTAGCACCTTCTATTTTATGAATTTAAGTTAATTTTGTGGGTTGTTGATTCTGCTAAAAAAAATTATCATTACTTCATACATTTACTTGAACTTTCTAAACGTTTGTTTCTACCTTATTCATGATATTAATAGTAAGCCTACCCAAGTTTTTTAGGCTGGGTAGTTATTGAGTGAAGTTTTGAAAAAATACATGAAAGACCCCTAAAAAATCAATCAAAACTATAAAAAACGTATGGGCCAGTGAGTCGGTCGATTACGGCAGACAGTTAATTAAGGGTGAACTAATTATAATATCTTGATATGCAGAACCTTACATGTCTTTACTTTGCATGATTTTTACTTCAGAGGTTTATTGAATTCAGGTCTGTCCTGAAACGGTTGATATTCACTAATTTAGCTAATTATTAATTAATAATAACATCAAGTTATTACCAGAAAGATAGAAAAAAGCTAAAGAAATAGTGTACTATGATCACATTTGTTATTTCTTGGTATAGATGCAATGAAAAAAATACTATAATAAAAATTGGGGGGAAATGTTGCATTCTGATATTTTAATTTATCAATGAATGTGTATTGTTTATCAATCAAAGTAATTAAGATCATTAATTGATGATTTAGTTAAATCATGAATTAAGTGAAGACTGCATCAACAGTTTGTGTTTTAAAGGGGCTATCTCCCTTAAAGTTTCATTAGAATCTCTTCAGTATTAAAAAAGTTATGACACTTTGTATTCTCAAAGTGAACCATAATTGGCCCAAAAGGTCACAACTTTTCTTTTGTTTTTCTAGTAAAACAAGGCCGAAAAACGGGTGGTGCACCTAATCTTTAAAATGTCATAACTTGTCTAATATTCAACCTAGAACAAATATCTCAAAGGCATTTTAAAGTTTTTTTCAGGCTCTGTATAATGATACTCAATTGATGTCTATCCATGTAGGTTGAATTTTTTTGTCACATACCTACATATTAACAACACCGGCTATTGCCGGCATAGCGTTGTTTTGGGCACTATAAGTGCGCTCAAACACAATATCTTTTACAAATATACGTCCGTTTTGTACCTGATCCGATGGGGAGTGATGCAAAGCACACATTACCATCGAAAAAATTAGGTAAACATGTAATTTAATAGCGTTAATAATTTCGGCCAGGTTAATGCACCTTTACCTGTCGTTTAGTGGCGTAAACAATTTAGGCCAGTCTAATTCGTGATTGCCCAATAATGTGTTGGATAATCATATCGAGTTAGTAACTTGTGAAGACATGTGAGTCCGGTTCTGATCAAATGTCACCGTATGATTTGATAATGCCTAACGTGGTGCTACATACCCTTCCGCGTCAGACATGTTTGCGGACGTCCTTCTGCAAAAACAATAACAGAAGAACTTTAGCACACATACTTAATATTTAAAGGTTTTAATCGAGTGAAATTAGGGGCAGATGTGTTATGCAAATGTATGATTTTTGTAAGATTTATTCAACAACACTCACAATGATACCCCACAGGCAATGTTGAATTCGAAAAGGAGGCTATGGGTTGAGCACATCCGGTAAGATGGTGTCGACATCTAGCGGACAAAACATAATAACTTTGGTTTCTACAGTGAAAAGACTGGATTTTTTTCATTTGACAATCATTATAACGTACGTCCCTGGCTCCTTGCCGAATTTGATTTGCGAGGTTGTTTAGGGATATTGAATGCATTAATTTATTTCCTCCATGTTCGACTTATTTGCAATTCACGTAAATATAACTATAATATTAAAAATTAAAAAAACATTTAATACCAGTAGGTAAGCCAATAGTTAACATTATAGTGTCTACTATTCGTGCACCCGTGCATGTTAATTATTATATCGGACCGATTAAAACTTAGAATCCATATACGTATTTTATGAGGACCCTATCCACCGCGTGCCGCTAGTGTCGACGCAGCCTACTACCAGCTAGTCGGCAGCTACCGTAATTTTCGCTATTTGCGCCTTGACAAGGTACAACATCTGACCTTTTTATTGTAATATCATGTTATATAGTATAAACTACATCATTTCTCAACAGATAACGGTTGAATGATATGAAAAATGGGGTTTATTCAAACACATTTTGGGCGGTCAAGAAGGTTTCTTTAGATCAATTATTAGGCTGGATATATATCAATGAAATAACAGTCTGAATATGTTGATCAATTAATATTTGTATGAATGTGCAGTTAAAACAACACTGGTATGAATATCTGAATAAATGAGCAACCACAGGACCAACTGGCATTCAGACAGTTTAAAACTTTAGAACTAACATCTGTTGACTCGCTGAATATAATGTTTTAATGTGGATATGTGTAATTCAGACTACTCAAACGCATATATGATTAAACAACTTGTTTACGTATATAGGGGTCTATATTGTGATATAAATCTTCGACTAATCGGAAATGGCTTCCTTGTCCATTTGCCTTCTGGAATAATTTTGGATGGCAACCTTGTTAAATCTGATTAAATCTCATCAATATATATCCCAGTTTGCACGGCGAGCTCAGTATAGTAATACGGGTTCGTTTGTGGTCTTGCGGATTTATGTTTGTGGTCTTACACGTGTTCACCACCCAGGGATGGCACCTATGTATGACACATGTATGACATATTTAATTATTACTATTTATATTGCAATCGATAACACGTTCAATGGAATCCAATCATGTCCACCATATATGACTATTACACGCAACGACCATTGGTCACTTTTCAAGAGGTAGTCTCGCACAAGGTGTTTGTAAGCAGAGTCCATGTGCGCGTAATGAATTATGTTTATCTGAAATATAATACAATACATTAGATGGTTCAATTACCTCTGTAGTGTAATAGCCACCCACTCTATTATTTTGAAAGCGATTAGCAATACTGGACGAACACACATTATGATCTAATGGTATCAGCTTTTATAAAACATATTGCTATTTTGAAAACAAATTTTAATAAAAAAAATATTCTATGCGGAAAGTCTTCCTGGTAGCCAACACAATAAAGAAAGATGTATGCACTAATGGACAACATTTCCAGCATACCGCGTTTGTCCATGAGGTCACACCATGGGGTTCACGTACACAAACAAAACAGGAACATAACCTTGTGGGAAATTGTTAACTATTATATATTACATCATCGTCTATGCCCACCAATCCACTGACTAGGAACGGTTCCTGATTTTACAGCATGACACATTCACGGCTACGATTATTATGTTTTCATGCGACATTTGACTGCAGAAACACCCCCTATTTCCAATAATATAATCCGTGAAAGGAAGTTACTTGTCATGTAGGGATTAATTTAAAAAAACCGTGAAAAGAAGTTACTTGTCATGTAGGGATTAATAAAAAACCCGTGAAAGGAAGTTACTTGTCATGTAGGGATTAATAAAAAAACGACTAAAGCTAAAATGACAAGACTACTTAATATCCATGAGTTGCACTTTTGAGATATGGGATGGGAAAACGTATCCTAATTTACGATGGAATGTTGTGTACCTTTAATTAATTAACTTGGATCCAGATAAAACGCCTGGTTACGGAGACGAGTCGTTAACTCCACGTGTAGACAATCGGGTGTTTTGATACATGGTTTTGATGGCTACCACCATGCAGACGGTAAACGCAAAAACCGAGTCCAGTCAACCAACGAGTCGTAGAGTTCTACTGGTGAATCAAGTTAATAATCACGTCACGCACTGATTGCTGTCACGAATCAAGTGTCGGAAATTGCACACAACCTTTTGATAAATTATGCAGTAAACTCGCTAGTGTGAACGGCGGAACCTTCCATAACATGTATTGATGACTAAATACCAAACAACAAGGTTGGTGGTCGTGATTATACACAAACAGTTTACCCGTTCTACATAAATACCCCAAGTATCATCACGCATCGGGCAGGTTTACTCAAATAAATCATAATTATAGCATCGTGTATTGAACGGCATACACAAACGACTCATGTAGGTCTATCGTTGCATCCAGTCTATACATTAACTAACCTATGTATTACCACGCTTCGGGCAGGTGTACATGAACATCGCCACGCCTCGGGCAAGCATAGATCTACATAAATACTTCAGGTATCGTATCAGGTCTCGGGCAGGTGTATATAAATAACGCAGGTATCGTTTCACGCCTCGGGCAGGTGTAGTCGTACATAAATAACTCAGGTATAAATACGCCTCGGATAAGCATACAAAATTACAAGTAATAGTTTATTGTATCATGCCTAGGGAAGGTGTGCACATATAACTCAAGCATCGTGTTACGCCTCGGGCAGACGTATATATATATATATATATATATATATATATATATATATATATATATATATATATATATATATATATATATATATATATATATATATATATATATATATATATATATATATATATATATATATATTATGTACATTACTCGAGTATCATCACACCTCTCGGGCAGACGTATAGAAACAACAAAAATACACTTATAATGACGTTCAAAATCCCATTTAAACATTTTGCATACGCTTAGGTTTTAGCGAAGCCTTTTTTTCTCGTCTAAGGAAAATATTAAAATTAGGTAGCAAAATGTTGGTAATATAAACTAAATATAACAATCCCCATGATTTATATCGAGAGGGCGCAACATAAACATCGGGTGACGATAACCATATCCCGTAATGTAATTTGTTTACATAGCCATGTCCCTTCATATCCCTTTTCATATATCCATTAGCCATACCATCGAATTTTACGTGACAGGTACATATTGCCATCATTTTACATTTTAACCATATAACCATATACATGTCATTGTCTGGCACAAAGACGCACACCCCGCTCATACATCCACTCAATACTCACTAACAATATATAACCACGTGGGCCATACCCATACGTCATACGGCTACATGGGGTCTAGTTTTATAAAAGCCCCATATTTTGCTGATAATCATTCAGACATGAAGCAAGGGAAACGTTGCACCCAGAGAAGAATCGGGAGAGTTATCGCAGTCAAGAATCCTCAAGAGTTGTGATCTGGTAGGGTCTTGTGAACAGCAACATAAAGGTAACTGTCACGTTTACTTTCGGTTTTCTCTAAAAGGAAGGTACAACGATTTTTATTGGTTAACTGATACGTTTCTTGTTGGGGAGTTCGATTAATTAAAATGCCCAGATTCTCTTAATTTATTGATCTTAAAGAACATATATAAATTAACAACGTCATACTTCATTTTTTAAATATGTATTGCCATAGTATATTTACTTTACATCGTCTATAGGATATATTTCCCTTATCATTGGTAGCGAAGGTGTACCCTGCAGAAACCCGGTAGTACATACTGTTTAAGCCCTGTAGTAGGTCCTACGTCCTGTACAACGAGCTAGTATTCCCTGTGTAAACTACCTAATGCTTATTCGGTTAATAGTGAGAATTCCCTGAACGAAGCCGGTAGTACGACCTATTCCCCACATCACTGAGCCAATAGTGCCTGGGTGAAACCGGTAGTATGTCCTGCCTGCGTCAGCTCGCCAACAGTTCCCGCACAAACCCGGTAGTGATCCATGTGATTGTGGGCGTGGTTATCTCCGCACAAGCCTGCTAGTAGTCTGTGTGTTTGGCCAACCAGTATTTCCGCATAAGCCCGTTAGTATACTCCATGCGGTAGCCCGCCAATTTTAAATGTGTCCTCCTTCCCAAATTTTGTCGAAGTGTCCCGTTTCATTAGAAAAATGACCGCAAATTGAATGTACACACGTAGAAATCACGTTCAAAATCCCATTTAAACACATGGTGTACGCTTAGCTTTTAGCAAAGCCGACTTCCTCTGGTAGGCTTAATGTAACTAATTTTACCGACCGCTGATTCGATGCCTAGTCATAACTTCCCCGTAATATCCCATTAAAATGTCATCAAAACATAGGTCGTCTTCCTGACCGCCAGTACAGGGTATCATGTGTCACCCTAGTGTTGGGGCCTTAATGAACGACTTGAACCACCGCCAATTTACGCATGAACATCACTAGTACACAAACGATTCTTCTGGTATGTCAAGAAACTACCATTCGAACATAAATACCGCGCTGGAATAGTTATGTTTTACCCGTATTTTATGTGTTATTTAGTATCCATTGGCAATTCATATCAAGGCGGCTAGGCCTACGATTAAACTATATTTTAATTATTTGTTTTATATAAAGTTATATGTTAAGAATTAAATTAGTGCTTTCCGGAGAGATTCTCGGTAAATCAAAACAGTGGACCATGGACCTATATGGCGGGTTGTTCTCGCAGACGCGTACAAGATTTTCCTGCAATCAAACTGCATTTTGATTCCCAGTCGTTGCATTTTGATTTGACTAATTAGGACAAAAACTAGCTCCAATTCCTTGTTTTCGATTTGATCGAACCTCAGTCAAGGCGTGTCCCCCGATCGACGTTTTTGATTAATAACTGCTGTTCACATAAGGCCATTTCGAGAGCGACGAGATGAAGTGGACGTGTTGTAGGCCGAAATCTTCATGACGTATTGTTCACCATATGAATAACTTACGTCGGGGTGGGATTTGTTTCTATAAAGTCGAGAGGGTGCAACATAAGCACCGGGCGACGATAACCATATCCCGTAATGTAATTTGTTTACATAACCACACCCCGTAATGTAATTTGTTTACATAACCATATCCTTCATAACCCTTTTCATATAGCGATATCATCGAATTTTACGTGGCCGTTACATATTGCCATAATTTTACATTTTAACCATATTTTATAACCATATAAGTGACATTGTCTGGCACAAAGACGGACACCCCCGCTCATAAATCCACCCAATACACACTAACAATATATAATCACGTGGGTAATACCCATACGTCAGACGGTTATAGGGGTCTAATGCTATACAAATTCTGCTGGTAATCACTCAGACTTGAAGCACACAAAGATGAAACGGTAGAGTTATCACAGTCAAGAATCCTCAAGAGTTATCACCTGGTGTAGACTTGCGAACAACAACACGAAGGTAACTGTCACATTTACTTTCGGCTTTCTCTAAAAGGGAAGGTACCGTTCCCGCACAAACCCGGTAGTGCTCCGAGTTATAATCGGCGGGTTATTTCCGCACAAACCTGCTAGTATAGTCTGTGTGTTTGGCCAGCCAGTTTTTCCGCATTAGCCCGTTAGTATACTCCATGCGTTAGCCCGCCAATTTTCCATGTGTCCTGTTTGCCAAATTTTTTCAACGCGTCCCGTTTCATTAGAGAAATCAAACTAGGCGACTGCAAATTGAATTAACCGAGACGAGAAACGCGATGAACCAAATAAATGTGCTTAATCGGATCAACGTCATTGTTGGGTAGAACACCAGGTTTGTAAAGACACATAGAGTTCCGAGGCACTGCTTTGTTTAAGACGGCCATCCGATTCACTGATAGTTCCGTAATAAGGCGCGCGTCACGCGAATCGTTGTGGACTACAGGAAGTAGCATGGTGCCGGGGGACGGATTCACGGTTAGCATGTTCCTGCTAGGGGAAACACGGCAGTTATATTTAGTAATATTTACCATAGCTGGGGTTAGAATATAAAGTGTGCAGCCACTCATGCTAACCATTCAGTCTAACCCGAAGCGCCGAAGCGAGAGAAACACTGCGCTCACGAAAAGCTCTCAGGATTAGCACAGACGAACAGAGTAAAATCATTAAGTAGTTGTGACCCGTAGAATATTACGAACAGAAACATGAAGGTAATTACCAATGTTTTTAGATGGCTTTGTTTCGGGGGTTTGGGTTATGTGCTTGAATGATATGGTCCTGTACATCCTGTTTACATTTACAATGTCCCGGATATTGTAAATACCTGGAGTAAGTATTTTACAGTCAATGGTATCAAAGGCCTTTGTTCGTAGACGGCTGATTTAAACTAATTCTTCATTACATTATAGGTCACTGATTCTACCTGACACGCGGTATTACTCGGGCTTTGTCTAAACAGATTTTCCCAATCTTTCGCAGCTTCACCCCCTATTTTTACCTTTGACTCCCCTAGCGTTTGGACCTGGAGTTACGGATCCCCGCCTCAGTCTATGGACCCTTGTGTTAAACAACGTGTCAGCCGATGAATGCTACTGTGACTCTCGGCAACGAATACATATTGTACGGTGTGTAACGTATGTTTTCACTCTGTTTCAGACAACACACCTTGTAACGATGTTGATGTGTTTCACGTTGTCGCTGTCACTGCCCCTGTCCACCGTCCCCCGAACAGTGACGCCGCTGTCGTCGACCACAGGCCTAGCGACAGGAAATGATGTGAAGACATTGGACTTCGCTGACAAATCTGTAGAGACCACCTACCAATATGTGGAGACCACCGACCAATATAAGGAGACCATCGACCAATCTGTAGAGACCACCGACCAATATGTGGAGACCACCGATCAAAATGTGGAGACCACCGACCAATCTGTAGAGAGCACCGACCGATATCTGGAGACCACCGAAGAATCAGTAAAGACCACAGACCAATCTGTGGAGACCACCGATCAAAATGTGGAGACCACCGACCAATCTATAGAGAGCACCGACCGATATCTGAAGACCACCGACCCATCTGTGGAGACCACCGACCAATATGTGGGGACCACCGACCAATCTCTGGGGACCACCCACGAATCAGTGGAGACAACTGACCAATCTACATCTGTCGCAGCTACCGCACGGACAGGAACGTCATCTGTGCAAAGTGTCGATGTGGAAAAGACCACAGCGACGGAAGTGAAGACATCGACTGCAGTCGACGTGACAACGCAATCGGCCAAAACAACATCTGTCGGCGCGACACGCTCGGCCTCCGCAACAGAAGTATCAGTTGCGGAGAAGACAACAAACCCAACTGCTGCAGCGAGTGTGTTGTTCAATCGACTCCGACGAACCACCCTGAGGAAGGCTCCAACAGCAGTCAGCACGACAACGTCCAGAGAGCCAGCGGCCAGTACTGTCACCTCGCCACAGACACTGGCCAGTACTGTCACCTCGCTACAGACACAGGCCAGTACTGTCACTTCGCTGGAGACAAGTACCCCCACAAGCACCAGGCAGCCAGAAACTTCTACCACGATGACCACGAGACGAGCAACCACGAAAGACCCACGATGCAACCTCAGAGAACCCGACGTCTTCCGTACACACGTCATCGAGCCATCATTGGACCCGGATACAAACCCAGAACACCCAGTTGAAGAACGAGCCTTGTGCAACTTTGAATACACCGCCGACATAGACAGACACCGCCACCCCGAGATCATGGTCGTGGCTGTGTGTCCGACGAAGAACTGTGGACACTGTGCCGGCGGACAGGGCCGCTGCGAACCCGTCTACCACAACTTCAAAGTGCTCCGGCGTTGTGGTTGGGACAACGACAACAACTACCTGTACAGGTATGACTACGAGAGACTGGCAGTGGCGTGTGTGTGCGCCACGCCGGCTCTCGAAGAGGGCAAGCCCGTCATGCCCTCCGGGTCGGTCAACGAAGACGACGACCCAGCCCCCGTCTTGAACTAGCCGACACCACAGCACACGGACATCGTGCAGACCAAGTCTCCTATTTGCTCAAGGAGTATTTATTATGAAGATGCAGGTATAAATATAATAATGTGTCTGTATATTCAGAGGTAATTTATTAACCTAAGTTGTGGAATCGATAGCGACGGCTCAACTCCCGTCTTATTCTAGCCGACATCTTAGCAGACGGACGTCGCATAGAGGAAGTCTGCTATATTTTAAATGAGTATTTATTTTTAAATATTTTATAACGATGCTAGTGTAAAGATAATAATGTGCTGATGTATTCAGACATAATTTATTAACTTAATTTATGAAATTTACATGGTATGGTACAACGGTACACAGGGTAGCCAACTTAGTTTCGCATGTAGATTCATGGCCGTTTACAGTCTGCAGAAAATGTATGATTCTAGTCAAGAAAAGTGTTGTTCTTATACAGGAACGGTTCATATAGTCAGCTGCGGCTGACACAGCTTTCGATGGAGCGTGCACGCTCAGGGGTCACACGTGCACGACTCGGTGAATGTCCGAATCTGTGAATGCAGCGATGTGTGAATGAGGTTTAGAATGCGATGTCTGCCGTGAATGCGAAGAAGTCGGCAGACATGTAAACACGTTAGTGTGGTAATACACTCAAAACCATTAATGAAGAGAAGTATGAGCTTTAATTAATTGATAAAAGTATGTCATATTGACATTGATCATTTGTGTGTGTGTGTGTGTGTGTGTGTGTGTGTGTGTGTGTGTGTGTGTGTGTGGGTGTGCGTGCGTGCTTGCGTGCGTGCGTTTGTTTGTTTGTGTATGTGTGGGTGTGTGGGGGGGGGGTGCGTATGTGTGTGTGGGGGGAGTGTGTGTGTGTGTGTGCGCGCGCGCGCCCGAGTTTTAGGGTTTTTCCGCATACATTTTCCAATTTTATCATAATATATATTTGTGAATGTTGTTAGTAGTTTAGACCTCATATTATCCTAATTGACTAATACAAATATTCCAAATATTACCTGTTGTATAGGTTTGTTAATGTGAAATGGATGGATAAATAATTTCATGGAATCCGGATTGTTGTTGAGTATATATCACGGTGGACGATGGACAATGTCCTGTCGTCAATAGAAACCGATCTTCCAGCATCACATATCGGTGCTTCTTCACCGCCAGTACAGGGCATCTTGGTTCACGCTAGGGTTGGGGCCTTAATGTGGGGTTTAGGGTGGCACTCTGATATCCGACCATGAAGTTCGGATTCCAAGAACTATTCTGGAATGTTATCAACTACACGAAATCAAGCATCATGTTTTGGTTCTGGGCGTCACATTGGGTGCTGAGGAGCAATCTTGGGTTTCATTTACCAATATGGTGTCGTGTTCAGTTTCGTAAGGTCATTGTGTAGTGTGGGCATAACCCTCGGGTCCAGAATGCCATTGTGGGGTTCCATGGGCCTGTCTGTGGTATGGGGTACCAGGGGTAATTCTGAGGTTCACCGGACCTTTCCGTATTGTTTAATAATACACGAAAGGCATGCTACGCGCAAACTGATACTGATTAGGCCCCTAGATAACGCTTATCATGAGAAGTGCACAGTATGTTACGAAACAATAACTTATCTGCCTGAGCGATCTAGCCTCGACTCCCATTTTCGTGTACGCAATAAACCATACACCACTGTAATGATGTTTCGGATCATCTGATAAGCGAATGTGTTGATTAATAACTTCTGTTCACATTAGCACCATTCCGAGAGCGACGATTATTGGTCAAAACCCGGAAGTTATCGATTTAATTACCTCGGGTGACACTGCTGCCGGTAGACTGTGTATAAAGCCCGCCATGCACATACCGGTTCTTCAGTTGCCAACACGATGGCGACTAATGTTTCAGTGGGCAAATCAAATGTAGTCGTTATGTGTATGTACTCCACCGACAGTTGACAACACTTTTTGTGGACTTCTGGCATTTGGTGACCTTCGGCCGATCGGTAGTTGCAACTATTCATCGGCAGACAAACTGTTGGCGACTAAAGGACGGTATGTGTATGGCGGGCTTAAGTGTGTCAACACTACTCTTTTATCGACACCGATTAAGTCGTGTAATCAACCGTGTATTATCCCACTTCGCTGTATATACATAAATTACCCAGTTAGGCAATAGATAAAGTGGACACGTTGTAGGCTGAAGGCGTCTTAGCAAGACTTCACTGGGCAAACGGTGGCAAATGATGGTTACTGTATATCCATATACCCATACATTTCCATTGTTACTAGTTAACACTTTCTATGCATAATAATATTATGTGGATCCTAAAATGTCCAAAGAAAACATTAATGTTACGTAGTTATGTTTTGGCACTATAAAATTGATATAATAATCTTCATGATTTATTGTTCAATAATTTACGTCGGGTGGGATTTGTTTCTATAAACTCGAGTGGGTGTAATATAACCACATTACGGAGATAACCATACCCCGTAATGTAATTGGTTTGCATAACCATAACATAACCTTCATATACCTTTTCATTTTTCATTTTTTGTGACCGTTACATATTGCCATCATTTTACATTTTAACCATACTTTATAACCATGTAAGTGCCATTGTCTGCACAAAGACGCACACCCCCGCTCATACATCCACCCAGTACACACTAACAATATATAACCACGTGGGCCATACCCATACGTCAGTAGTACCTTATAGCTTTTCAATCCTCACTTTTATCACAACTTCATCATCCGGTTGCGCGCGCAGCCGGATGTACATAGCGTCATCTAGCGATTGACGCGCGCGCTGCACGCGTGCAGCTCCCCTAGCGGGTATTATAGCAACTGATGTGTGCAAGCGCACGCGTGCACGCGTGCGTGTGTGCGCGGTCTTCTGGATAACACGTGCGCTCTTTAGCGACTGCGACTGAATGACGGGTGGGGAGATTTTTTGGGTAACAGGTGCGCTCTCTAGCGACTGCGACTGAATGACGGGCGGGTTGGTGGACTGACGGGCGGGGACACCTAACGGACTCATGTTTTTGACCTAGTAAGGAGACGAACAAAAGCGTACGGTGCACACGTATTTTATTGAATAAAACAAAGCGGTAGCGATACAATCGTAACGACAACAGTACAAGCGTGTTCGAATGAATACAACGGGTATGATGACCATGAGTTGACTTGCGGATGTCGACCATCGCGCCAGAGGTCGCGAACTTACGGGTGTCTCCACCTCGCCAGAGGTTCAGTACGATGTGCGATAGTATGGTGTACCCTTTTTTAGTAGGTTAATCCAATCGAACACGCGACAATCGTTAGCGACCAGATCAGTCCGGAATGCATTTACGAAAGTTCTCATAGGAGCGCCGTTACATCGAAACATTATATAAGTTACACAATATTGTCCGCAAACGTTAGACACCGGACTCTGAAGTCTCTTGCTATTATGAGTCCACTCGGAACAGTGTTTGTTCAAGAAGGCGCTGAACACGGCGTGAAGGGGCGGTAGACCGTACGAACAGAAGTATTCGCCGCGTCCGTCGGAGGATAGGTACAGCGCTATCCAATGTTCGCCCGGTTCGTCGCCGTCGTCGGTGTTGCACACGAAGGCGATCGGCAAAGCGTCTATTGTTTTAGGCAGTCCATCTTTGGGCACAACGCCACCAAAGACGGACGCGGTGTTCGGATCCATCGCCAGTAGACGAGCGATCTGCAGGGTGTCCATCTCAGTAGTCGTAGATGACGTTGCGATTCTTGTCGATTTCCAGCACGGATTCGAATTCGGCGTAGGCGACGACGTTCACGGTGATCGGAAGCGCTGCTCGGAAATGAAATTCGATGCGCAGGTTGCCTTTTTGCACCAGATTGAAGCAGGGACCGTCGCACTGGTCGGGGGTCAGATCGAAACAGAAGAAGGTGTAACCGTCTCGGTAGTCGTCGCGAGTCAGACCGTTCCCTTCGTCCTGCCAGATCTTGCCGGTTGAGGTGAACAGGCTCGTGTAGCACCTGACGAAGAGGTTGTCCTCGAAGTTGGGCTGGAAGGGTTTGGAAGGTATCTGACGTCCGTCCACGTACACCGAGTGGAAGCCTATGGCGTTGTTCTTGGCGTGAAATGGGTTTTTATCATACGCGCCGTTGTAGGCGTCGTTGTCGATGCAGCACAGTACGAGACGTTTTGGCAGCGTGTTGAGGAACAGGTTCTCGTGCGTGTGCGATCGAGCTCCCGCGGGAATGGAGTACACTTTCATACTGACATTTCGTAACGGATACTTGACCGTACTCTTCTCGAGCGCTTTGATGTGAGCCAATTGCACGGCTGGATTGAGGGTGGCCTTCTTGACGAACAAGGTTGCATTGGTGATCGTTATCTTGTAATCGGGGGCTGCTCCTCCAGCCATCAACGCAAACGCCGGCTTACTACGCACCAGTCGTATCTTGACGTCGACTCCGTTGATTAGGAATTTATCCTGCAGAAACATATCCACGTGGAGACGACCCATCATGTCGACCACGCGACTGCCTGATATGTACTCTCGTCGAGTCACGAACCCGGGGTTAGGATCGACTCCACCCGCCAGATCGACGGCACTCATGCGACTAGCCTTGTCCTTGTACCACAGCTGATTCGTCAGCTGCGTCGACTTGGCGCCGACTCCGTAAGTCAACAGCGTTTCCACGAAGGCCCTATACGGGTACGTGTTGGTCGACTGGGTCACGAGCGTGCTGTTCAGGAAGACGTCGACCTGGCTAAACAGCGAATGCAGCCAGTTGTTCACCGGTCCTACGGGTGCAGCTGCGTCGAGATCGGCTCCATTGGGTTGCGTCACCTTCACCTGCACGTGTAGCATCGTGTTGGCGAGATCTATGTAATCATCGCCCGAACCGGGGATGAAGAATTCTATCGGACCTCCAGAGTCCAGAGATGCCGTGGGTTGATGTTCCACCACGTGACTGGCGATGATGCAGTTCTGAGTGGGAGGCACGGTAAAGAGATCCAGCTCGCTCTTGACTCCCTCACACGACTGTCTATGTACGAATGCCATTGTTGATCTCTCGTTTCTTGAACGTCCGTCTCTCGCTTCGTCTCTTTACTATAGTGATTGTCGTCTTCGAGGACGGTTGTTTTATACCCTTAGTTAAAGTCACGGTGTTTATGTCGTGGCGCAACACAACGTCCACTCCACGACCTCGTAGTTATACACGAGCGTCATTGTCGAATATGTCGATCTCTCGTTTCTTGGACGTCCGTTTATTGCGTCGATGCGTTACTGCGCTGATTCTCATCTTCGCAGTCGGTCGCTTTATACGTTTACCCGGGGGAGGTCGAAGCCCCGACAACACGGCATCGGTGACGCGTCGCTTGGCAGCCGTTTTTATGTTCTGACCCGATAAGACATCGCCGGCTATACGAACGCCGGTCTTCAACGCTCCCCTACCCAAAGCCACGGCACCTCTCTTGATGAGCGGCATGGCGCTGCGCAACAGACCGCTGAACAGACTGCCCAGTCCGTGACCTCGTTGGTATTGCGCACTGGCGAAGTAGGGTAGCACACCGCCAGCCTGACGCGCGTAATAATCGTTGTAGTTCATTAGAACAGTCCGGTCTTGCGTCGACGAAAATGAAGCGTTACCGTCACTCGACCGTATTCGAATGGCACGCGTCGACCCATGTCGTCTCTTATATCCACTTCGATCGAGTGGAAGTTCGAGCGCAACAGAGGTATGTAGTGAACGTTAGTGAAACGTTCGGACACCCTGTCACCGTGACGTCCACTAATCGGAATGGATCGCAACAGCGGCGCGAGAGTGTCACCCACTATAAGAGACTCCACGACGTCCGTGTATACGTATAGGGTGTTGAATCCCTGCGTCATGTTCACCACGTCGGGGGCTTCGATGTGGAAGGGGTACGAGGAGTCGGAAGTTCGAGAGACGGAGTCGAGTGACGACGCGGACGTAGCATCCATTTTCGTTCCGGTGGCCACGATCTTGTGGAATCCTAACATGGAAGTAGTCGAACTGTGGTACGGTATGGTGAATATGGTGTTCTCCGTCATGTGTAACGTCATTTTTTGAGTGACGGAACTATAGCTCATTTGAGCTCGTGCCTTCTCCGTTCTCAGACTGTACAGTCCGTTGTTGACGTGGTACAACAATGTTAACGGATCGTCGTAATATCCACACGACAATTTCGACCGTCGATTCACGTCGGGAGCATCGACCTCTTCGAGGAATAACCAGACATCGTCCTCCGTGACGTTATACCAAGTGTGCGAATACTGCATCTCTGTCAATCCGCACTCCCACTCGCCGGTCAGTTCGACTCGATGAGGCAACTCCGTGACGTAATGGGTCAAGGTGTTGTCGGGGTGCGTCTTCATAGAAGCGTTGCTAGGCAGCGTCATGTAGAAATCAGTCGTCATTGCGTTTCAACGTGGGATTGGGTAGTAGATAACCCAACGAGCTACTCAACAGAGCCGTCCACAGATTAGAATCGTCGTGACCGACAGTCAGGTTGTAGATGCTTATCACGATGACCGTGTACAAGATGACGATCTGACACAGAAACACTATCTCCTCTTTGGGACACTTGATACAGAACAGATGCCAAGGAGCGCTGTCGTTCGACGCGTCGGTGCAATCCTCCTCCTCCTCCTTCTCCTCCTCTTCCTCCTCTACGACGATAGTGTGCGGTGCCGTGTCTTGATCCATAATGACAATCCGTCTCGCGTCGTTTAGTCTTTATAGCGAAGTGAGCGACCTGGCGTCGATCCAGCTGTTGAATTTGGACGGGTATCCGAACCATTTCACCAAAGCATTCGTTCGAGGACCGACCTTACGACGTTCCAGCACCGCTTCCACTCGGAACTCTTTATCGTTCGCTATCACCACTTTTTGCAGCTCCAGTTCGTAGAAGGTGCCTTCCAGCACGTCGCCGAGATCGTCTCGTAGACGGTACACGGGTGGATCGGAGGGGTGAACTTCGTGCACGGTGAACACCTCTTCGCTCCAGTTCGTCTCGTAGCCCTTTTCGAACGTGCCTTTGTACTTGCTGACGCGCACGCGATCCGACACGCGTAACTTGGGCACACCCTTACCGTCGTGTAAGTACAGACGTTGCCACACCGTTTCTTGATTCTTTGCGGTCACCTGCGACGGAGCCATACCGAGACTGCGGTGACGGGTGTTGTTGTACGTTCGCACCAGATCCGGAAGGACGTCGATGTAACGCCACGACTGAACTTTCGTGAAGTAGCGCCACATGTGCTCCTTCAACGTCCTGTTGAAACGTTCCACGATGCTCGCCTTCGTCTCCGCGTTGTGCGTGGCAAAGTGATGGACGCCTCGTTTTCGTAAGAGCGTCTGAACGGATTTATTCAGAAATTCCATTCCCCGATCCGTCTGTAACGTCTGCGGCGGGTCGTCCGCGAACGCGATTCGCAGAGCGGCGACCAACGACGCGGCGGACTTGCTAGGTATAGGAATGCATTTGGCTCACTTCGAAAAGACGTCGATCGTCGTGAGGAGAAAGGTCATACCGTCGTTGTCGTCTTTCAACGTCCTCAGATCGACGAGATCGGCCTGCCACTGTTGATTCATTCCACCCACGATGACGCGTCGTCTCTTGAAACGTCGTCTCGCTGGTTTGTGTAAGCTGTAGGCGTCCTGTTCCGACAACCACCGCGCGACTATTTTCCGCGGCGCATGCGTGACGCGTCGCAAGGCGTCGACTCCTCCGTAACTACCTACCCGACTCGGATCGAAATAGACTTTCTTCAGTGTCTTCGTCATCGTTAAAACAGAAGATCCGACGCGTTGACGACGATGCCGGTGACGTTGACGGTTCTCGAGTACTGACGAACGACGAGGAGTGCACTGACGTATAGTAGGACGCACGTTATCGCTCCCACAACGGTAACGACCGAACAACAGTCTGGCAACGAAACCATAGTCCGAATAACACCGTGTATAAGAATTCCGGCTGTAATGTCACCGAGCAAGGTAAGTCCGCTAAACGATATCGAAGCGACGATGCGTGTCTTGCGAACCCAACGTCATGAGTGGGTTACGACTACGACGCAGTCTCCTTATAAGGCGAGCCAACGAGGTGGCGTTGGTGTGGGGTGTCTCGGACGGGCGAGGGGTGTCCAACGTAGAGATTTTCGAGGCCCAACAACAGCACGCGGGGTAGTTGCAGATCGTTGAGGGAGAGAGTCCGTTTGTATGTAGGTTCTCCTGGTGGCGTTACCGATCAACTCCATGGGTATGTTGGCTGTGCGGAGTTGCTTCGCGAGCGATCGCCAACCCGTTGGAGCGTCGGTCTTTCTCTTACGCAACAGATCGTGAACGAGATCCACCGCGTTACTTCCCGCAATGGGAACACCCTTGTGCACGAGTTCGTCGCGATCGCTCCACGTGACGTTTCTTTTGAGATGTTCCATCAATCGTCTGGCTTTGGCCTGCAGACTCTTGGGAACGGTGTCCAAGACGGTAGCCTCCAGTCTTCTAATAGGAGTATCCTCATCCTTCTCCTCATCCTCATCCCTCGTTTTTGAACCTTTCGTCGATTCGTTCACCGAGATCGTGCGTATCGGTTCCTTGACGCGTTTGTCGACCAGATCGTTGTACCGTTGCAACACCTGATTATACAGCGTTACCTTTATCCCGTCGTCGAGGTCCTTTCTATCGAGGATGGTCTTCATCTCCTCGTCGAGGGTTTGCACTATTTTACCTACGGTATCCGTTGGATGAGGTTGAGAGCGAAGTGCGTCCAACAATCGAGGGTCTACCAAAGCCATCTTTCGCGCATGATCCATGCGTCTAATTCCCGGCGAACACCTGACGAAGCAAGGGCAGCAAGACCGAACCCGTCAACGGAGCTAGGAAGGCCGATAGGAAACCTCCGCTCTGTCCCTCGCCGATCTGGGGTAACAAGAGGCGTTTTCTCCGGGCAGCGGTCGTGTTTCTTCGAGCCAACTCGCGTAACTTCGTCCTGTATTTACCCAATCGACGCCTCTGTAAAGCGGTCAATGGAATGTTCTTCGTTAGTATGTTGTAAGCGCACTCGGCTAGTGCACACAGCAACTTGGCGTCTGCGTTGGCGATGATGGCCTTTTTTATGTTGTTGTTCTTGACTCTGGCCAGCGTCTGGATACACAAAATGTGTTTCTTCACGAGCGCAGACATGGTGCGAATGAAGAGACTATCCACGCGTCCGGTCTTTTATACCTTCGGTAAGTACACGTACTGCACGTCGTCGTCTGGAAAGATGGCCGTGCGCAGACGCATATCCTCGGGCGTGTCCTGTTTGAGATCGACCAATAGATACCCGTACGGTATCGCCGTGGCGTCTTTAAACGCCTCTTGCACGAACTTACCGCGTCCCGGATACATCTGTCGAGCCAAGGTCGTCATCTGCGATGCGTCACGTGGATTCTTGAACACCACCATGTACTGCGAATTCAGACTGATGGTGCGACTCTCTTTGTTTTTAGGGAACAGGTTCTGCACGAGATACAGCACGGACGTGTTCCTGTGGTGGCTTTTTTTAGTGAACAAGGTCGTGACCCGTTCGTCTGTTTCTGCCATGAGATCGTCTATGACGATGAGGTTCCTAGTTGTCGGATCGAACATGGCTGCCGTCGGTAACCCTTCCTCGAATCGCACGTGACTCAAGTCCATCGTTGCGTAAGCCTCTTGCCATTCTCCATAACACCACGTTATTTGTTCGGGTGGCGGATCGATCATCGCAGCGGCGTGATGCAACATACGCGTCACGAAAGTACTCTTGCCGCATCCCGTCGGTCCTGCGATGATGCACGTGAAGGGGTGTTTCCATCGCGCGTCCATGGTCCGTTATGACAGACCGTCGAACCGCGTCGTCTTATCTACACGTCCGTCGGACCCGTGCTCAGACCGTCCTCGTGCACCACGCGTTTGGCGTAGAAGTAGGTGAGAGCTGCTCGATCCTGCACGTACGTCATCACGGCCGATTTATACACCCGAAACCCGCGGTTCTTTCCGCTTCCGCTCCGACGACTGGTGAGCACTTCCAGGAACGTCTCCTTGTCGATGGTGTTGTGTCGTTTGCTCAGACCTTTGGTGCTGTACTTGTCGGTGGATCCGAAACAATAGTACGTCTTGCTGCACAAACCCACGAACCCGTCGCCCGACCATTCCACCTTGAACAGTCCCGGAGTTCTCTTGTCGAACGCTCGTCGCATCTTGCAGCACTCTTCGCTTCCGACCCACTGTCTGTCGGCGAGTCGACAGCGCACGTACTCGTCCCGATGTGCGTCGCAACATTCCGACGGGAGCCATTCGGATCGATGTCGAAAATAATGTTCTCGTAGTGCAGGGGTCACGAGGGCATCGACTGACTCGGCGGCCAAGGCCAAATAGGCACTATCCGTATCCATCTCGCAGTATTGGAACAGAGGACGCTCCACGTATCTGTCGATGAAGTCGTAATAGAACTGCAGCATGCGCATCTTGGCGTACTGCAGAACGAAGAATCCCACGTGTATAGGTAAGGCATACGTCACTGTTCTCTTGCTCATCTCTATCTCGTACGCGTCGTCGACGACGACGTCGAGTTGTCGGAATCGTCGATTGTTGACCAGGCGCGACGCCGCCTTCTCCGTGCAGTAGTTGACGTCGCGATGTCGGTCCACGTTGGTGATGGTTTTTCCGTAGCCCGAGTTTCCCAGCAACTTCATGGTGTCCGCGATGATGGCCTTGTCTCTGTGAACGTCTCCCGCGCGTCTGGCCTCGGACACGGCATCGCCGAATCGACGGAAGCACGGAATCGGATCGTATTCGACGACCTGATAGACGTGTAACACCTCGAGTCCGTGGTCCAGATACCATCGCAACAGAGGCGTGGCGAGCAGTATCTTATCGCCGTAATAACTGCCCACGAGCATGCGTCTCGGAGTCGTCATGATGTTGTGCTCTTCGGCGTATTGACGCATGAACGGACCGAGATCCTCGCGTACCAGACTGATGTTCTTGAACACGGGCTGCATCTCGGCAAAGTGATCGCGCAGTTCTTCAGGCACGCAAATGTCGCACTCGATCATGCCGAACACGGTTCCGTCACGCACGTCGCTCAGGATCTGTTGCTGAGTCATCGTCCACTGAACGCGTCGACGTCGTCGTGGAAACGTGGCGTCCAGACACCGTTTTACGTGAGGATCTCGTCTCATCTTTTTCCACTCGCATTCCCACAGTTCGACGACCTTGACGAAGTGACGTAGGTAGGCGGTGGTCTTTCGGGTCTCGACGAGCAGTTCGGTCATGGTTTTCCCGTTGACGGAATTGACCTCCACTTGAGTGCACGAGCAACCGTGGAAAAAGCACCCTTGGAACTGATAAGCCGTCTTCGTCTCGCTGCACCAGCCATCCACTCGATGTTTACCTATCCGTTTCTCTCGTCCGTTGGTCTGATGTCGTATGGAAAGTCCCGTACGTTCGGATTCCCACGTCAGCCATTCCGAAGCCATCTGTCCGTACAGCTGAGCCGATTCGGGTCGGAAGTCGTTCTCAAAGCGTCGTCGCGTGTACCATCCCATGGGCATGTCTTGCATGAGCGACCATAGGTACAGCGCGTTCGCGTCGTATCCGACGATCGATCGACACGGATGAGACGCCTCTCCGTGTTCGTTCTGACGTAGCGTGGTGACCCCTTTCTCGTGATAGCGGTGAAATATGATCGAAGGACCACCGCAAATGTTGTCTTTGACGAGATCGTGCAGATCTTTGTGTTTCTTGTTGAAGATGGTAAAGTAGGTCTTCTCGGGAAGGTCGTTGAACAGGTACAGCAAGGTCAGACCCGGTACACTGATGCCTTGTTTGAACATGTCTATTCCACGCTGCTGATAGAAGTCAAACTGTCGGTCGACGGCCTGCAGAAAGGGAACCACGTCCCTGTTGTTATACCAGACGAGAAAGTCGCGCAACGTCGACATACCGTTGTCTCGCCACGCCTCCTGACAACTGACGTAGTCCTCGTCGGAAATACCTTCGTTCTTCAGTCGACTGAAGAAGGCCTCTTTCGGAGGTAGAACGGTATCGTCGTGCTTCTCCAGCCGATCCATGTACTCGTACGGGAAATGACCTTTCGTCACCTCACATCCGTACGCTTTCAGATACTTGGCGTAACTGAACCCGGGAGCTAGGTAGTTGGTCATGTCTAGGAATTTCAACTGATCCGTCGAAAGACACATGAAAGCGTTGTTGCGCTTGATGACGAAAAAAGGTCCGCTCTCTTCTTCTTCTTCTTCTTCTCCCTCTTGTCGTCTCTCTTCCCCCTCCTCTGTCTTTGCAACGGCCAGGAAGTAGGGCACGAGGAACTGTTTGACGACATTGAGATCGTACTGACCCGAATTGAACCCGATGACGGGTAACTGACGCATCCATCCATACAGTTGCCACATCAGCTTTTTGTATGGATTTTTTGTACGTCGACTTTTCTTGTCGTTGGCCGCTCTCGTAGTCTCCTCTTGCTCGTCCCATTGCGTCAATTTTTTCGCGAGTTGGTCCATCACGTTCTCGTACGAGTCTTTGATGCAGTCGTACGCGGCGTTGCTCATCGACATCAGAATGGTCATCATGTCGATCATCAACTTGTTGGAGTCTCCGTTCGTGACGAGACATGTCACTCGTTCGTGTCCCGGTATGTTTGAGGCCACGCTGACGCTCAGTGGAACGTGACGCGCGATCCATCGAACCTCGCTGTTGGAGGGAAGGTGTTCGGTGTCGAACCAACATTCGAAATCAAAAGTGGCTCTGTACGGGTAGTACCGCAACGACTCGTTCACTCGGATGTTCTCGTCGTCCAGTCGTTCGAATATCGACGGTGTGGAATGGTACACGCCTCCGGGAAAGACTCGACGTACAGAACCCGTACACGTACTCTCGTGTACGCGTAGGTTCCATGTGCGTTTCCACAACGAGTTGCATGTTCGACATCTGTACGAGTGACAGTACATGTGTACATCGCTGATGAAGGAGAAATGCGTCTCGTGAAGGTTGAGGTAGAGCGTGGTAGGGTATTTACAGATCGACCGACGGATGAGTTCGGCGGTTGGTCGTTCGTCGTCGTTCTCGTTCGGTTTTACGAGACTGTACACGCACACATTCGTCTGGAACGTGGTCTCGACACGATAGAGGTCTTTCACCGAGACTCCGGCAAATTTCTCCATGGGTACACCGTCTTGAGCATACGTCTCGTACAGCGTCTTCACAGCTGGTTTCAATCGACGTACGTTGCATCCTCGTTGTAGGGCCAGACATCGAAAGAGACACAGGTTATCTCCGTACCGTCTGCCGTGAATGGGATCCACTTCCAATCCGACGACTGCTTTGTTCTTCTTAATGTAGACCGGAAGGGGTATCATTCCCACGCATCCTATCGGATGATCGATGATGCGATTGACAAAAAAAGTGGCGTTTGTCACGAGCTCGCACACCCACGCGGAATCAGGTCTTTGATTGATGGCCCATTGCAAGACGTCGGCTTCTCGGATTCGTTCCAGAAACTCGTCAAAGTCCTTGCTGTTGGTTATGAGACTGGGTTCGTCCAGGTACCGTCCGCAACAGTTACAAGACGCGTGATAATACCTGTATCGATCCGTGTTCTTGTTCCTCAACACGAATGCGTAACTGAGGTTAATCTTGAAGGCGGTGGTCTGTTCCTGGAACACGTTCCTCAACGGTGCTTCTAGAACGGTCGTGTCTAGCGTCGTTAATCTGTAATTGTACCTACTCTGGAGAGGACCTCTCGCCACGCATGTCCTTATGGAAGACCAGTGCTCCCGAACGACGTCTAACAAGTTCGTCGACAGAGCGTCTGGGAAGGGAAGACGCTCGGGTGGATCAACGGGGTCTTCGTCGGTGACTAGCGGGTGATGAGGTGGTAGTGGTGGTGGTGGTGGTGGTTGTGTTGGTGCGCACACGTGTTTGCTCAAATAGTCACGTCTGACAAAATTCTTTCCGCATTCGTCACACGTGAATGTCTTGGTCTTTCTTTTTTTTTTAAGACGACATGTTGTTCTTACGTGATGCCGCAGATCATTCCATCTTTCAAACGTCGCTTCGCATTTACACGAGAATTTCGTTTTCTTCGCGCGATCGTCTTGAGAGGGGTCTTCTAAACGAACACCAGAGGGCGCTATCGAATAAGAATGTTCGTTCTCAGACGGGTGACTCTCTAAGTGGCTTCGTAGAGCCGCATACGTTTCGAGCGCGAGTCCACAGTGACGACATAGATGACGTTTCATGATACCAACGACGTATCTACAACTGACAGACATTGACTCTCGTTATAACATATATACGGTTCAGAACCGTTCGTTATTTATTAAATATTCGAGAGAGCGTTCGTTATGCAAACGGCACCAAGACCGTACGGTGGCGACGTCTGATGGATGGACATTCGTTATACAAACGACACCAAGATCGTACGGTGGCGACCTCAAACGGATGAACAAACGATATCAAAACCGTACGGTGGCGACGTCTGATGGATGGATATTCGTTATGTAAACGACACCAACACCGTACGGTGGCGATCTCAAACGTGAATGCTACATCGACACAAAGCGGGTATGTTGTTCAGAATTACTTTGGGAAAACAAGCGGTACATTTCGCAGGGAGTTAAGGCGAATATTGCACTTTCGTGAAACGGAAACGGTTTAATACAGTCATTTATTGAGGAGGCGACTCACAAGAAGGCGATATCGAACGAACTGCGAGTTCCTTTCGTTAAACATAATTCCTTCGGAGGTTTCTTTACGATAAAGAGGACTGTCAGCTCGCGCTATATATATAATTCTTTACGAGGGATGATAAAGAATCTACGAAGAATTTCTACAACGACAACACGCATCATATTTTGTTTCATTTTTTTATTATGTTGTAATAATGTCATACATATACGATTCGACTTATAGATGATGATGATGATAATGCTGGGTTTATGGATCTTTATGATCTCGACAGTGACCCCTAGCTTACGATCTGTTATCGATACGGCAGTGGCTAGTATATGAATAACTTGTGGGCTGTTAACCACGACAGAGGTTAGGTAATGTTGATGATTATAAGTCTTTTTCGCAGAGATGTATATATATATCAACATAACAAAACAAAAAAAACAATATATTCACGAATTTTCGTTTCTACAAAGTACGTTTCTACAACGGTTATAATGTTCGTTTCTACAAAGTATGTTTCTACAACGGTTATAATGTTCGTTTCTACAACGGTTATAATGTTCGTTTCTACAACGGTTATAAAGTTCGTTTCTACAACGGTTATAATGTTCGTTTCTACAAAGTTCGTTTCTACAACGATTATGTTTCTACAACGGTTATAATGTTCGTTTCTACAAAGTTCGTTTCTACAGCGGTTATGTTTCTACAACGGTTATAATGTTCGTTTCTACAGCGGTTGTGTTCAATGTTCATTTCAAGTCCAACTGAAGGTGTCGGAGAACTCCCTTCTGCCAATCCGTCGATGTTATAGTGACGGCTACGTCCTGGCACACGTTGTGAGTTGTCCTCTCGAGTGACAAACGACTGTTTTGACGTTCGAGCGTGATCTTACGACCTATCACCTCTTCGAGGATGACATCGCAGACATCCTGCGTCATGTCTTCGTTTGGCGTACGTGGCTTAAACACAGCCGGGGTATCGTGCGGTGACACAATAACGGTGGTGTCTGGTAGAATGAACAATACCGGCATCTCGTCATCCGTCGAATCGGAACCATCGTCTTCCGGTGGAGTTAGAGGACATCCCTCCGGCTGTGGCGATGAAGGTGATGAAGTCGTCGATCTCTCGAAGTTCTCTATAGGACTCACGTCGTCGATCGGGCCTTTATCTCCCGGTTGGGTGATTGCTGGCACTTCCACCGCCGGTCTCTCGAAGGCCTCCATATTGTCCACGTCACCGCTCGCCTCACACGCCTTGCATGTCGTCATTCGCATGCGCGATCTCTTCGTCAGCGGTGCTATCCACTTCGGTGTTGCAAAGACGGTTTCGTCGTCGTCGCTCGATGCCGTCCTCTTGTACGTCCTCTTTGATGCGCTGCAAACCACTCCTCTATTGAACAGAAAAAAGATTAGTACATATATGAACCGTATTGTTCAAGTACACCAGCACTCACACCCGATACTGTCTGTCAGCAGTACGCGCAGAGCGAATCTGTTCACGTGCTCACGCTGGTAGCCGTGCACTGCGCAGACGTGGTTGGTGAGACGTTTGGGACATTTAGTGCAAGCCCTGTAAAACACGTATTTATTTTGAACGCCGAGGGCCGCTACTGTTAAAGGCTGCGCAAACACATACCGACCGCCGCTTACCTCGCATTGTAACTTCGTCAAAGTCATGTCGACGCAGATCGGATTTGAGGCAGTCATCTTTGAAGTCGAGTAGAATCGCTTGAAGACAATTGTGATAACTGGGCTAGCGCTGCTGCTGTGTTTATATAGGCCCTTACCAGCTGTTGACAACGCTATTGCGACGCAACGCGTGATGCTTTCACCAGCACAAACGAGTTCGGACTGGTTCTGGTGTTTTTGCTATTGCAAAACAGCGCGTGATGCGGGAATCGGGTTGCAAGTCGCGTGATGTTTTCCCGATGCCTGGTTGCAATCTCACATCCGCGTTACATCAGACCCATTTTTTACCTGCTGGTGAATTCGAATGAACTTTCTTAGTTGCATAAGTAACTCCCCGAGCGTATTCTGACCCCTTCGACCATCGTAGGTTAAAGCACCCCAAAAACCATCTGTACTTCTCACCCATTCCGTCAATTGTCTCTCTCCCGTGCTTAACAGACGTTTCCGTAAGTATTGATCACGAAATTTCACAGCTACTAGAGCATACATCACGGAACGGCGTTGCGTGTTCCTGCTCTCTCGTAAATGAGCCATAATTATTAGAACCTTTAAAACGAACTGGACGATTCATACTTGTGTTAAAACACGCATTCACTGCGTTACATAAACGAGTGCTGTCACCTCGATTTTTTTTCCGTTCGCCAGACGGTCTTATCTGTCAGGTCTATAGATAGAACTCCCGTCGCATTCTCGTCAACAATATTTCCCCTATATATACCACTCCCGTCGTGTTCTCGTCATCATCGTCAACATGCCGTCATACATTTTAATTCCTCGAGCTGTCGCAGCAATCCTATCCGTGATCGTCGGTGTTATGGCGCTAGCATATCAATATATGAAATGTTTCTTTGCCGATGTGAAGATCTTGCGTCGTGTACTACAAGAGAGATGCGACGCAGAGACCGATCTTCGGTGAGTTTATTTCTAGTCTATAATGATATGTTTCAATACTTTGTCGTTGCAAAACTTTAAGAGAGGAGGTATTCGTTGCAACGTATCAATACATAAAATGTTACTTTGCGGCTGTAAAGATCGTGCGTCTTGCGACTCGAGAGAGATTCGATACGCAGACCGATCTTCGGTGAGTTTATTTCTAGTATATAATGATATGTTGTTTTTTCTTGTATTCAATACTTTGTCGTTGCAAAACTTTAAGAGAGGAGTTGCAGAGTTCTGTCTTCGGTAAGTTTATTTTTTTAGTCTATAATGATGTGTTGTTTTATTCGACTATATCTCTTTTTGTTTTCTCGCAGCGCTCACTGTCACCGATGGTGTGTCGTAATGAGAGAGTTGAGGGAAGTGAGTCTCCAACGCGTCAAGAAGTACAACAAAGAAATGCTAGAAAAAAGGAAGGAGCTGGAGCGGACATGGCGGCTGCGACCATCCGCGTTGGCGGAAATCATCCAACTGATGCACGCGCGATCACTCTGGCCATCCGTTATGAGAGAGCTCACATTGAAGTTTGCTTATAAGAGTGAGGAATGTTACAAGAAAGTGTTGGCGGAGGAGGATTGGATGGCCGAGTGCGAGCCGAAAGTGCTGGAACAAGAGGGTTGGGTGACCGACGACGACGACGACAACGACGACGCCATCGCCCCGGCTCCGATTCAGCGACCGCCCTTGCAAATTCGGCGTCGTCGAGGTCGTCGCGGCAAGCCGCTTTGCGTACGCTTTGCGCCATACTGAGCATGAACAATGAACTTTCAACTTTTGCTTTAATGTCAATTCGCTTTTTTTTATCATGTGTATCTTTCTGCTATTAAATTTTGCTTTGTGTCGTTAATCATGTGTAGAACTTTCAACTTTTGCTTTAATGCCAATTCGCTTTTTAATCATGTGTATCTTTCTGCTATTAAATTTTGCTTTGTGTCATTAATCATGTGTATCTTTATACTATTAAATTTTGCTTTGTGTCATTAATACATGTCTGTTGTTTTTTACGTACGTTCTCAATAATATTACACGATCCTTCCTAATACATCACACTCACAAAACAGTTCATTATATATATATATTTATTACACAATCCTTCCTAATACAACACAAAGTCCAATCACTTGTAAATTTTCCCAACCGCTTTCGACCGGCCGTCGACTCCAAATCCACGTTAAATCAGTCGCTTCAGTCTACAACAGAACGCAGCTGTTTTTGGTTAGGTATCGAGTTACAACATGCACGCTGTGAATTAGAAAATAACATTACCTTCGTGTCGTCAATTTCCACACGTTTAACAATCGCTAAATCCCATATGAATGCAGCTGTTTCGAATAGGTATCGAGTTACAACACACACACGCGCACCGTAATAACGCGCTTCAGTCCGTGTTGAAATGAGTCTCCATTCAATTTCAACCACTAAATCCCATATAGGTCAGTGCAACAGAACGCAGTTCGTTTAACAGTCGCTACAACCCATATTTCGGCCTACGCGGTTGCCTGCCGATAAACGGCTCCGTTCATAGTCCGTCGGATATCAAGTTACGTCAACGCCGATTATAACATCGACTCGAATATAGGGTAGTGTCGCATTAATTGTTACATAATTATAGGGTAGTGTGGGATACGACGATACGCGTGCTGCACGCGCGCATTGGTAATACCCGCTAGGGGGCTGCGTGCTGCACGCGTGCAGCGCGTCAATCGCTAGATGGCACTATGTACATCCGGCTGCGCGCGCAACCGGATGATGAAGTTGTGATAAAAGTGAGGATTGAAAAGCTATAAGGTACTACTTACGTCATACGGTTATAGGGGTCTAATGCTATAAAATATCTGCTGGTAATCACTCAGTCTTGAAGCACCCAGAGATGAAACGGTAGGGTTATCGCAGACAAATAGTTGTAATCTGGTCTGGTCTTGTGAACAGAAACATGAAGGTAACTGTCACGTTTACTTTCCGTTTTCTCTAAAGGGAAGGTACAACGATTTTATTGGTTAACTGATACGTAGTTAGTTAGGGAGTTCGATTAATTAAAATGCCCCAATTCTCTTAATTTATTGGTCTTAAAGTACATATATAAATTAACAATGTTATACTTCATTTTTAAAATATGTATTACCATAGTATATTTACTGTCCTAGAGTAACCTCGATTATCCAGGCTCCGCGCTGTGGCGCCAATGTTTGTCGCACACACCTTCGCCTGGATGCTAATTGGGGTTTTCATTTTGACGGAAACTATGGATCAGAATCTGGGCATATACGTAATTAGCTAATTACTATAACATCCAAGCATTTGACTAATTCATAAGATAAGAGTTAACTTTTATCAGTTGATACGATGCAATTCGAAATAATTATAAACCTTGATTATATTGACTCAACTCTCCGACTGAAAAGTTAAATCAAGCAACAAAGTGTTTAGTGTAACATCTCGGATAATGACGCTGCTTGGCTGTTGGCGCTTCATGGTAACGCCTACACAAAATGGCGACCGACTCTCTTCTCGACGGATTCATGAAGCCGAGCGAGAGTCGGATAAGCGAGACTAGTCCTAGAGCAGGATCTGCATATGTCGTAAAACTAGGCTGTTTTATTTCATCGTCAAATCGTGCGTTTTCGAAAATATTTCGAGACAATAGTAATAGTATTAGGGGCCTACATCTCATGTATATATTAATATAATTAAACAACCGAGACGTTCATTATGAATGCTAATAAATTCAATGTCGCAGTCGTTCAATTAAACAGTGAAAATCTGTGTGCTTTCATTTTAAAGAACTGGAGATACTGGGTTCGGATTGTAGGGTCTTGTCGTGACGCGGGGCACCTGGTTTAACGAACGTTCCACGCAAATCGTAGCTAGTGGATCTGCAATCACAAATAGTTTATTGCTGGCCACTTATAACTGTATAAAAGTAAACATCTTCACCTCTTATCGCGTGATTTATTTACGTAAAAGGAAGTACGAAAAAACTTAATTTTATCTGTAAACATATGTGCTGTTTACAAACTACTTAGGGTTCAAGTTATCACATTTAGTAAATTAAGAACATAAGAAGAAGAAATACGACTAATTAGAAAATCAATTATTGTTAAAGGACATCGCCAAAAGGATATATTTCCTATATCGTTAAAGGACATCGTCTATAGGATATATTTCCTAGATCGTTAAAGGACATCGCCAAAAGGATATATTTCCTATATCATTAAAGGACATCGTCTATAGGATATATTTCCTATATCGTTAAAGGACATCGCCTATAGGATGTATTTCCTATATCGTTGAACGACATCGTCTATAGGATATATTTCCTATATCGGTAAAGGACATCGCCTATAGGATATATTTCCTATATCGTTAAAGGAAATCGTCTATAGGATATATTTCCTATATCGTTAAAGGACATCGCCTATAGGATATATTTCCTACATCGTTAAAGGACATCGTCTATAGGATATATTTCCTATGTCGTTAAAGGACATCGCCTATAGGATATATTTCCTATATCGTTAAAGGACATCGTCAATAGGATATATTTCCTATGTCGTTAAAGGACATCGTCTATAGGATATATTTCCAATATAGTTAAAGGACATCGTCTATAGGATATATTTCCTATATCGTTAAAGGACATCTCCTATAGGATATATTTCCTATATATCGTTAAAGGACATCGTCTATAGGATATATTTCCTATATCGTTAAAGGACATCGTCAATAGGATATATTTCCTATATCGTTAAAGGACATCTTCTAAAGGATATATTTCCTATATCGTTAAAGGACATCGCCTATAGGATATATTTCCTATATCGTTAAAGGACATCGTCAATAGGATATATTTCCTATATCGTTAAAGGACATCGTCTATAGGATATATTTCCTATATCGTTAAAGGACATCGCCTATAGGATATATTTCCTATATCGTTAAAGGACATCGTCAATAGGATATATTTCCTATATCGTTAAAGGACATCGTCTATAGGAAATATTTCCAATATAGTTAAAGGACATCGTCTATAGGATATATTTCATATATCGTTAAAGGACATCACCTATAGGATATATTTCCTATATCGTTAAAGGACATCGTCAATAGGATATATTTCCTCTATCGTTAAAGGACATCTTCTATAGGATATATTTCCTATATCGTTAAAGGACATCGTCAATATGATATATGTCCTATATCGTTAAAGGACATCGTCTATAGGATATATTTCCTATATCGTTAAAGGACATCGTCAATAGGATATATTTCCTATATCGTTAAAGGACATCTTCAATAGGATATATTTCCTATATCGTTAAAGGACATCGCCTATAGGATATATTTCCTATATCATTAAAGGACATCGCAAATAGGATATATTTCCTATATCGTTAAAGGACATCGTCTATAGGATATATTTCCAATATAGTTAAAGGACATCGTCTATAGGATATGTTTCCTATATCGTTAAAGGACATCTTCTATAGGATATATTTCCTATATCGTTAAAGGACATCGTCAATAGGATATATTTCCTATATCGTTAAAGGACATCGTCAATATGATATATGTCCTATATCGTTAAAGGACATCGTCTATAGGATATATTTCCTATATCGTTAAAGGACATCGTCAATAGGATATATTTCCTATATCGTTAAAGGACATCTTCAATAGGATATATTTCCTATATCGTTAAAGGACATCGTCTATAGGATATATTTCCTATATCGCTAAAGGACATCGTCTATAGGATATATTTCCTATATTATTAGTAGCGCTGGTGTTCCACGCAGAAACCCGATAGTACTCCGTAAGCCCAGTAGTAGTTCCTACGCCCTGTACAACGAGCTAGTATTCCCTGTGCAAACTCAATAATACTCATTCGGTTAACCAGTGAGTATTCCCTGTAAGAAACCGGTAGTACGACCTATTCCCCACATCACCGAGCCAACAATCCCTGGATGAACCTTTAATATGTCCTGCCTGCGTCAGATCGCCAGCAGTTCCCGCACAAACCCGGTAGAACTCGATGTGATGGTCGGCGGGTTGTCTCCGCACAAGCCTGCTCGTAGTCTGTGTGTTTGGACAACCAGTATTTCCTCATAAGCCCGTTAGTATACTCCATGCGTTAGCCCGCTAATTTTCCATGTGTCTCCTTGCCAAATTTTGTCAATGTGTCCCGTTTCATT
>OY759265.1:28323304-28338304 GCA_963662155.1 Lamellibrachia columna
ATAACCATAACATAACCTTCATATAGCTTTTCATTTTTCATTTTTCGTGACCGTTACATATTGCCATCATTTTACATTTTAACCATACTTTATAACCATGTAAGTGCCATTGTCTGGCACAAAGACGCACACCCCCACTCATACATCCACCCAGTACACACTAACAATATATAACCACGTGGGCCATACCCATACGTCATACGGTAATAGGGTTCTAATGCTATAAAATATCTGCTGGTAATCACTCAGTCTTGAAGCACCCAGAGATGAAACGGTAGTGTTATCGCAGTCAAAGAGTTGTAAACTGGTCTGGTCTTGTGAACAGAAACATGAAGGTAACTGTCACGTTTACTTTCCGTTTTCTCTAAAGGGAAGGTACAACGATTTTATTGGTTAACTGATACGTAGTTAGTTAGGGAGTTCGATTAATTAAAATGCCCCAATTCTCTTAATTTATTGGTCTTAAAGTACATATATAAATTAACAACGTTATACTTCATTTTTTTGAAATATGTATTAAAGTACATATATCAATAAACAATGTTATACTTCATTTTTAAAATATGTATTACCATAGTATATTTACTGTCCTAGAGTAACCTCGATTATCCAGGCACCGCGCTGTGGCGCCACTGTTTGTCGCACACACCTTCGCCTGGATGCTAATTGGGGTTTTCATTTTGACGGAAACTATGGATCAGAATCTGGGCATATACGTAATTAGCTAATTACTATAACATCCAGGCATTTGACTAATTCATAAGATAAGAGTTAACTTTTATCAGTTGATACGATGCAATTCGAAATAATTATAGGACGTTAAAGGACATCGTCTATAGGATATATTTCCTATGTCGTTAAAGGACATCGCCTATAGGATATATTTCCTATATCGTTAAAGGACATCGTCAATAGGATATATTTCCTATATCGTTAAAGGACATCGTCTATAGGATATATTTCCAATATAGTTAAAGGACATCGTCTATAGGATATATTTCCTATATCGTTAAAGGACATCTTCTATAGGATATATTTCCTATATCGTTAAAGGACATCGTCTATAGGATATATTTCCTATATCGTTAAAGGACATCGTCAATAGGATATATTTCCTATATCGTTAAAGGACATCGTCTATAGGATATATTTCCTATATCGTTAAAGGACATCGCCTATAGGATATATTTCCTATATCGTTAAAGGACATCGTCAATAGGATATATTTCCTATATCGTTAAAGGACATCGTCTATAGGATATATTTCCTATATCGATAAAGGACATCGCCTATAGGATATATTTCCTATATCGTTAAAGGACATCGTCAATAGGATATATTTCCTATATCGTTAAAGGACATCGTCTATAGGATATATTTCCAATATAGTTAAAGGACATCGTCTATAGGATATATTTCCTATATCGTTAAAGGACATCGCCTATAGGATATATTTCCTATATCGTTAAAGGACATCGTCAATAGGATATATTTCCTATATCGATAAAGGACATCGTCTATAGGATATATTTCCTATATCGTTAAAGGACATCGCCTATAGGATATATTTCCTATGTCGTTAAAGGACATCGCAAATAGGATATATTTCCTATATCGTTAAAGGACATCGTCTATAGGATATATTTCCAATATAGTTAAAGGACATCGTCTATAGGATATATTTCCTATATCGTTAAAGGACATCTTCTATAGGATATATTTCCTATATCGTTAAAGGACATCGTCAATAGGATATATGTCCTATATCGTTAAAGGACATCGTCTATAGGATATATTTCCTATATCGTTAAAGGACATCGTCAATAGGATATATTTCCTATATCGTTAAAGGACATCTTCAATAGGATATATTTCCTATATCGTTAAAGGACATCGTCTATAGGATATATTTCCTATATTATTAGTAGCGCTGGTGTTCCCCGCAGAAACCCGGTAGTACTCCGTAAGCCCAGTAGTAGTTCCTACGCCCTGTACAACGAGCTAGTATTCCCTGTGCAAACTCAATAATACTCATTCGGTTAACCAGTGAGTATTCCCTGTAAGAAACCGGTAGTACGACCTATTCCCCACATCACCGAGCCAACAATCCCTGGATGAACCTTTAATATGTCCTGCCTGCGTCAGATCGCCAGCAGTTCCCGCACAAACCCGGTAGAACTCGATGTGATGGTCGGCGGGTTGTCTCCGCACAAGCCTGCTCGTAGTCTGTGTGTTTGGACAACCAGTATTTCCTCATAAGCCCGTTAGTATACTCCACGCGTTAGCCCGCTAATTTTCCATGTGTCTCCTTGCCAAATTTTGTCAATGTGTCCCGTTTCATTAGAGAAATCAAACAAAGTGACTGCAAATTGAATAACCATGATGTCAGCGAGAAACGTGATGAACGAAGTAAAGATGTTTAACAGGAAAACACAGTCAGTTTTGTAGAACAC
This sequence comes from Lamellibrachia columna, assembly GCA_963662155.1. Classification (NCBI taxonomy): domain Eukaryota; kingdom Metazoa; phylum Annelida; class Polychaeta; order Sabellida; family Siboglinidae; genus Lamellibrachia; species Lamellibrachia columna. Next base: position 28,325,758 of record OY759265.1, read on the forward strand.
CAGGTTTGCAAAGACAAGCAGCGCATCCAAGGGGATCTTAGGGGTGTCAATACCCACCTAGAATACGAATGGGGGTCTTAGGACCCTGTGTCCGTAGCAAATATTAATGTAAAGGAACACGTATATAGGCCTACATCGGTACTGGTGTCAATGTAAAGACTGAAGTATTAGCAGCCGGCTAACAGTAGCTCTTATGTAAATAGAACGACACGTGTCGCCCCACCCCCCGGTTGGTAAGTAGAATGACACATGACTACGACTACCCATGCCAACAAGCCTGGATCCGCCCTTGAAGACGTATACAGTCCCTAGGCACTGCTTTGTATAAGACGGCCATCCGCTTAACGGTTAGTTCCGTAATAAGACGCGCGTCACGCGAACCGTTCTGGACCACGGGAAGTAGCATGGTGCCGGGGGACGGATTCACTGTTAACAGGTTCCTGCTAGGGGAAACACGGCAGTTATATTTAGTAAAATTTACCATAGCTGGGGTTAGAATATAAAGAGTGCTGCCACTAATTCCAAAAATTAAGTCGAACCCGAGAGGGGAGAAACACAGTGCTCCCAGGATTAGCACAGACGAACAGAGTGAAATCATTACGTAGTCGTGACAAGTCGAATATTACGAACAGCAACATGAAGGTAATTACCAAGTTTATCTTGATGGCTTTGTTTCGGAGATTTGGGTTATGTGCTTGAATCGTATTGTCCTGTAAGTCCTGTTTACATTGACAATGAACGCTGGTATCTGACATACGAACTCTTTCCCCGGATATCGTAAATACGTGGAGTAAGTATTTTACAGTCAACTATATCCCCGGCACTTGTTCACAGAGGGCTGATTTAAAACTAATTCTTCATTATATTATAGGTCACTGATTCTACCTGACACGCGGTATTAATGGGCTTTCTCTAAACAGAGTTTCGCAATCTTTCGCAGCTTCAGCCCCCCGTTTAACCTTACGACTGACTCCCCCACCGTTTGGCAAGAACCTAGAATTACGGATCCGTGCTCTCAGTCTGTGGGCCCCTGCGTTAAACCACGTGTCAGACGTCTAATGCTGCTGTGACTCTCTGCAACGAATACATCTTGTACGGTGTGTAACGTATGTTTTCACTCTGTTTCAGACAACACACCTTGTAATGCTATTGATGTGTTTCAGGGTGACCCCGAGACGAGGAACCACGCGAGACCCACGATGCAACCTCAAAGAACCCGACGTCTTCCGTACACACATCATCGAGCCATCCACGGACCCGGCCAAGAACCCAGAACATTCAGTCGAGGAACGAGCCTTGTGCAACTTTGAGTACACCGCCGACATAGACAGACACCGCTACCCCGAAATCATGGTCGCGGCTGTGTGTCCGGCGAAGAACTGTGGACACTGTGCCGGCGGACAGGGCCGTTGCGAACCCGTCTACCACAACTTCAAAGTGCTCCGGCGTTGTGGTTGGGACAACGACAACAACTACCTGTACAGGTATGACTACGAGAGACTGGCCGTGGCGTGTGTGTGCGCCACGCCGGCTCTCGAAGAGGGCAAGCCCGTCATGCCCGCCGGGTCGGCCAACGAAGACGACGACCCAGCCCACGTCTTGGACTAGCCGACACCACAACACACGGACATCGTGCAGACCAAGTCTGCTATATCCTCAAGGAGTATCTATTATGAAGATGCAGGTGTAAAAATATAATAATGTGTCTGTATATTCAGAGGTAATTTATTAACCTAATTTGTGGAATCGACAGCCACTGCTCAACTCCCGTCTTATTCTAGCCGACGCCATAGCACACGCACGTCGCATAGACCAAGTCTACTATATTTTAAATGAGTATTTATTTTTAAATATTTTATAACGATGCTAGTGTAAAGATAATAATGTGCTGATGTATTCAGACATAATTAATTAACGTAATTTATGAAATTTACATGGTATGGTACAACGGTACATAGGGTAGCCAACTTTGTTTCGTGTGTAGATTCATGGCCTGGAGAAAATGGGTGATTGTAGTCAAGAAAAGTGTTGTTCTTATACAGGAACGGTTCAACTAGTCAGCTGCGGCTGACACAGCTTTCGATGGAGCGTGCACGCTCAGGGGTCACACGTGCACGACTCGGTGAATGTCCGAATCTGTGAATTCAGCGATGTGTGAATGAGGTTTAGAATGCGATGTCTGCCGTGAACACGAAGACGTCGGCATACATGTAAACACATCAGTGTGGTAATACACTCGAAACCATTAATGAAGAGCAGTATGAGCTTTAATTAATTGATAAAAGTATGTCATATTGACATTGATCATTTGTGTGTGTGTGTGTGTGTGTGTGTGTGTGTGTGTGTGTGTGTGTGTGTGTGTGTGTGTGTGTGTGTTTGTGCGCACGCCCGAGTTTTAGGGTTTTTCCGCATACATTTTCCAATTTTATCATAATATATATTTGTGAATTTTGTTAATAGTTTAGACCTCATAGTATCCTAATTGACTAATACAAATATTCCAGATATTACCTGTTGTATAGGTTTGTTAATGTGAAGTGGATGAATAAATAATTTCATGGAATCCGGATTGTTGTTTAGTATATATAACGGTGGACGGTGGACAATGTCCTGTCGTCAATAGAAACCGATCTTCCAGCATTACATATCGGTGTTTCTTCACCGCCAGTACAGGGTATCATGGTTCACACTAGGGTTGGGGCCTTAATGTGGGGTTTAGGGTGGCACTCTGATATCCAACTATGAAGTTCGGATTCCAAGAACTATACTGGAATGTTATCAACTACTCGAAATCAAGCATCATGTTTTGGTTCTGGGCGTCACATTGGGTGCTGAGGAGCAATCTTGGGTTTAATTTACCAATATGGTGTCGTGTTCAGTTTCGTAGGGTCATTGTGTAGTGTGGGCATAACCCTCGGGTCCAGAATGCCATTGTGGGGTTCCGTGGGCCTGTCTGGGGTCTGGGCATCATGCCAAAGTGTATATGACCAATATGGGGTACCAAGGGTAATTCTGCTGTTCATCGGACCTTTCCGAATTGTTTAATAATACACGAAAGGCATGCTACACGCAAACATATACTGATTAGGCCCCTAGATAACGCTTATCATGAGAAGTGAACATTATGTTACGAAACAATAACTTATCTGCCTAAGCGATCTAGCCTCGACTCCCATTTTCGTGTACACATTAAACCATACACCACATTAATGAGTGTTTCGGATTATCTGATAAGCGAATGTGTTGAGAAAGGACTAACGCTTCGTCTGCATTATAAATCTATCTAAATATACATATATACATGGACGCATACACGCACGCACGCACGCACGCACGAACGAACGCACAAACAACTCCTACCCACCCACCCACCCCACACACACACGACCGCAAACACGCATAAATAGGCAGAGGCAGGCATGAGGGCAGGCCGACAGACACACACACAGACACTCACAGACACACACACGCACGCACGCACGCACGCACGCACGCACACACGCACAAACACCCACCCACCCCCCACACACACACGACCGGAAGCACGCACAAATAGGCAGAGGCAGGCAGGCAGGCAGGCAGGCAGGCAGGCAGGCAGGCAGGCAGGCCGACACATACACACACACACACACACACACACACACACACACACACACACACACACACACACACACACACACACACACACACACACACACACACACACACACACACACACACACACACACACACACACACACACACACACACACACACACACACACACACACACACACACACACACACACACACACGTAGACATACACGCAGACACACGCACGCTCTCACGCACGCACGCACGCAATGGACTGCACGTCACAATTATGGCCATACCGTTATAAATACTGTTTTTTTTATGGCTCTTGAAGCAATCATACTTAAAGCAAGGAAAACATTGCACCCAGGAGAAGAGACGGCGGGTTAGAACAGTCGAGTTTACTTTTCGGTTCATTAAAAGTACTGAAGTTATTTGCACGGATTTGCGCAATATATTTTAATAGTGGTGCAGTACTGCATTTTCCTAAATGTATTTAAACAGTTTGAGAATAGTTTTCAGCCCTAAGATATATTATATATTGTAGTATGTAAGAATACTATGACAATGCTTTGTAGACGTTTTGCTTACTACAAATAAACACGTTCCACCACGTAGACAAATAATACAATGTACACCAATGACACCACACAGACCATGTTTTACACTAACTAATTTCCATTAATAAATTTAATATTATATAAATTGTAATCATTTTACGTTTTCTAAATTTGCAATACGATATTGCGATATTGCCAGATGCAAAACTTTCAAAGTATTGCAAATAAAGCCCATTACAAACACACCCATTGAAGACGGCCACTGTTTCACGGTCTGTTTTTCCACATCTGTATATCTGACCAGCCTCTGTAATTCGGCCACCCATTTAAACGGGCCACTCAGCCACTTTGGGTGGCCGCTTTAGAGGACTTCTACTGTAGTACTAGCAAAACTATACAATACATTTCAAATAAGGTATTGTATGTATGTTGTAATATTACAATGCGAAGTATTACGCCCATCCGTAATTTTAATGTTCGGATTCTGTTTTTTTTCTTACACGCCTTTATTTAGATACGCAGGCACCACGCACCATGGCCGTGATGTGAGGCAGGTGGCATATCAAGAAATTCCCCACGTAAATTGTAGTATGTCTAGCAGTCATAAACAAGTTATTTGGTGGTGCAATTAGATATTGTCGAACCGGGATTAATTTTTAAACCCAAATGGCTCCTGTTGCGCGCAAGGGGAACAGAGGGTTCAGGGACGTCCGCCCCTGCGTCACTGCGCCTCGATGACGCGGGAGGGTTCAGCCTACTTTTACGTTTCCCATTGGTGACCATGGTAACGTTTTGCACGATTATAAGAAAACAGGATCATAAAAAGTCCTGAAACTTCTTTCCTCCCGTTGTCGTCATCTCATTGATATGCTGATCGAGTTTTATCAAAATCACATATTTCTAACTCTTTTTAACTGGCTGAACGTGCCATACCCGTCAATGTATACCAATTTCTGCATAAATTACTATGCACACGTGCCTTGTGGCGAAAACATTGCCAAATATCCTTCCGCCTATTCAAATCATCTAATCCACGGTTACACTGCTAACATGTTCTACCAGCAAACTTGCCAATGTGTCTGTTGAAATTCAGTTATGTCAGATGATATGATTTTTTTAAATTACGCATATCTAAAATTACTGTGACCTACATTCCTGTGACACACCAGGAAGTTTAACTGAGGCATGGTCCCGGGACTACGTATTAGCGGCGGCATTTCCCTGGGCGCAGCAGTGACGCAGGGGCGGATGTCACACACACACACACACACACACACACACACACACACACACACACACACACACACACACACACACACACACACACACACACACACACACACACACACACACACACACACACACACACACACACACACACACACACACACACACACACACACACACACACACACACACACACACACACACACACACACACACACACACACACACACACACACACACACACACACACACACAAACACACACACACACACACACACACACACACAAACACACACGCGCACACGCGCGCACGCGCGCACGCAAGCACGTTTTCGTGTTCACGGTAGACATCGCATTCTAAATCTCATTCACACATCGCTGCATTCACAGAGTCGGACATTCACCGAGTCATGCACGCGTGACCCCTGGACGTGCACGCTCCATCGAAAGCTGTGTCAGCCGCAGCTGACTATTTTGAACCGTTCCTGTATAAGAACAACACTTTTCTTGACTAGAATCACATATTTTACGAGGCTGTAAACGGCCGTGAAAAAATACGACTAACTGGAAAATCAATTATGATTAAAGGACATCGTCTATAGGATATATTTCCTATATCGTTAAATGACATCGCCTATAGAATATATTTCCTATATCTTTGGTAGCGCTGGTATCCCTGCACAAACCCGGTTGTACTCTGTTAGCCCAGTAGTAGGTCCTACGTCCTGTACAACGAGCTAGTATTCCCTGTGCAAACTCCCTAATACTCATTCGTTAGCCAGTGAGTATTCCCTGTACGAAACCGGTAGTACGACCTATTCCCCACATTACTGAGCCAACAATCCCTGGATGAAACCTTTTGTAATATTAAAATATACTGCCTGTGTCAGATCTCCAACAGTTCCCGCACAAACCCGATAGTACTCCAAGTTAAGGTCGGCGGTTTAACTCAGCACACGCCTGCTATTATTCTGTATGTTTGGCCAGCCAGCATAAGCCCGTTAGTATATTCCATGCGTTAGCCCGCCAATTTTCCATGCGTCCTCCTTCCAATTTTTTTAAAGTGTCCCGCTTCATTAGAGAAATCAAACAAAGTGACTGCAAATTGAATAACCATGACGTCAGCGAGAAACGTGATGAACTAAGTAAAGGTGCTTAACCGGATAGACGTCATTGTTGGGTAGAACACCAGGTTTGTAAAGAGTAAAGAGTTCCGAGGCACTGCTTTGTTTAAGACGGCCAGCCGATTCACCGATAGTTCCGTAATAAGGCGCGCGTCACCCGAACCGTTCTGGACTACGGGAAGTAGCATGGTGCCGGGGGACGGATTCACGGTTTAAAGGTTCCTGCTAGGGGAAACACGGCAGTTATATTTAGTAACATTTACCATAGCTGGGGTTTGAATATAAAGTGTGCAGCCAATCATGCTAACCATTCAGTCGAACCAGAAGCGAAAGAAACACTGCGCTCACGGGAAACTCTCAGGATTAGCACAGACGACCAGAGTGAAATCTTTACGTAGTCGTGACCCGTCGAATATTACGAACAGCAACATGAAGGTAATTACCAAGTTTATCTTGATCGCTTTGTTTCGGAGATTTGGGTTATGTGCTTGAATCATATAGTTCTGTAAATCCTGCTTACATTGACAATGAACGCGGGGATCTGACATAGGAACTCTTTCCCCCGGTTATCGTAAATACTTGGAGTAAGTATTTTACAGTCAATTATATCACTAGCACTTGTTCTTCATTACATTATAGGTGACTGATTCTACCTGACACGCGGTATTACTCGGGCTTTCTCTAAAAACAGTTTCCCAATCTTTCGCAGCTTCAGCCCCCATTTTACCTTCCGGCTGACTCCCTCAGCGTTTGCAAAGTACCTGGAATTACGGATCCCTGCTCTCAGTCTGTGGACCCCTGCGTTAAACCATGTGTCAGACGTCGAATGCTGCTGTGACTCTCTGCAACGAATACATCGTGTACGGTGTGTAACATATGTTTTCACTCTGTTTTAGATAATACACCTTGTAATGATGTTGACGTGTTTCACGATGTCCCTGTCACTGCCCCTGTCCACCGTCCCCCGAACAGTGACGTCACTGTCGTCGACCACAGCAACTTCCACCACGGTGACCTTGAGACGAGGAACCACGCGAGACCCACGATGCAACCTCAGAGAACCCGTCGTCTTCCGTACACACATCATCGAGCCATCCACGGACCCGGCCACGAACCCAGAACATCCAGTCGAGGAACGAGCCTTATGCAACTTTGAATACACCGCCGACATAGACAGACACCGCCACCCCGAGATAATGGTCGTGGCTGTGTGTCCGACGAAGAACTGTGGACACTGTGACGGCGGACAGGGCCGCTGCGAACCCGTCTACCACAACTTCAAAGTGCTCCGGCGTTGTGGTTGGGACAACGACAACAACTACCTGTACAGGTATGACTACGATAGACTGGCCGTGGCGTGTGTGTGCGCCACGACGGCTCTCGAGGAGGGCAAGCCCGTCATGCCCGCCGGACCGGAGAACGAACACGACGACCCAGCCCCCGTCTTGGACTAGCCGACACCCCAGCACACGGACATCGTGCAGACCAAGTCTCCTATTTGCTCAAGGAATATTTATTATGAAGATGCAGGTATAAATATAATAATGTGCGTGTATATTCAGAGGTAATTTATTAACCTAAGTTGTGGAATCGATAGCGACGGCTCAACTCCCGTTTTATTCTAGCCGACATCTTAGCAGACGGACGTCGCATAGAGGAAGTCTGCTATATTTTAAATGAGTATTTATTTTTAAATATTTTATAACGATGCTAGTGTAAAGATAATAATGTGCTGATGTATTCAGACATAATTTATTAACGTAATTATGAAATTTACATGGTATGGTTCACCGGTACACAGGGTAGCCAACTTAGTTTCGCATGTAGATTCATGGCCGTTTACAGCCTGCAGAAAATGTGTGATTCTAGTCAAGAAAAGTGTTATGTTCTTATACAGGAACGGTTCATATAGTCAGCTGCGGCTGACACAGGTTTCGATGGAGCGGGCACGTCCAGGGGTCATACGTGCACGACTCGATGAATGTCCGAATCTGTGAATGCAGCGATGTGTGAATGATGTTTAGAATGCGATGTCTGCCGTGAACGCGAAGAAGTCGGCAGACATGTAAACACGTTAGTGTAGTAATACACTCGAAACCATTAATGAAGAGCAGTATGAGCTTTAATTAATTGATAAAAGTATGTCATATTGACATTGATCATTTGTGTGTGTGTGTGTGTGTGTGTGTGTGCGTGCGTGCGTGCGTGCGTGCGTGCGTGCGTGTGTGCGTGCTTGCGTGTGTTTGTTTGTGTGTGTGTGTGTGTGTGTGTGTGTGTGTGTGTGTGTGCGTGTGTGTGTGTGTGTGGGGGGGTGTGCATGTGTTTGTGAGGGGGGAGTGTGTGTGTGTGCGCGCGCGCCCGAGTTTTAGGGTTTTTCCGCATACATTTTCCAATTTTATCATAACATTTATTTGTGAATGTTGTTAGTAGTTTAGACCTGATATTATCCTAATTGACTAATTCAAATATTCCAAATATTACCTGTTGTATAGGTTTGTTAATGTGAAGTGGATGAATAAATAATTTCATGGAATCCGGATTGTTGTTGAGTATATATCACGGTGGACGGTGGACAATGTCCTGTCGTCAATAGAAACCGATCTTCCAGTATCACATATCGGTGCTTCTCCACCCACCCGCCCACCCACCCACCCACCCACCCACCCACCCACCCACCCACCCACCCACCCACCCACCCACCCACCCCACCCACCCACCCACCCACCCACCCACCCACCCACCCACCCACCCACCCACCCACCCACCCAACCAACCAACCAACCAACCAACCACCCATCCCCCCGCATTCAGGCACGCACGCACGCACGCACTCACGCACGCACCCACCCTCACCCACACAGATCCGTTCACGATATTCTTGATTGATTTCTTCACATAGGTCGTCTTCCTGATCGCCAGTACAGGGTATCATGTGTCATGCTAGGGTTGGGGCCTTAATATCGGGTTTATGGGGGCAATCTGATGTTCGACCATGAAGTTCGGATTCCAAGAACTATTCTGGAATGTTATCAACTTCACGAAATCAAGCATCATGTTCGGGTTCCGGGGCGTCATCAACTACTGGTGTCCGGGCGTCACATTGGGTGCTGAGGAGCAATCTTTGGTTCCATTGGCCAATAATATATGGTCAGTTTCGTAGGGTCATTGTGTGGTCTTCCTGATATTTTAAATGAGTATTAACGTAATTTATGAAATTTACATGGTATGGTACAACGGTACACAGGGTAGCCAACTTAGTTTCGCATGTAGATTCATGGCCGTTTACAGCCTGCAGAAAATGTATGATTCTAGTCAAGAAAAGTGTTGTTCTTATACATGAACGGTTCATATAGTCAGCTGCGGCTGACACAGCTTTCGATGGAGCGGGCACGTCCAGGGGTCACACGTGCACGACTCGATGAATGTCCGAATCTGTGAATGCAGCGATGTGTGAATAAGTTTTAGAATGCGATGTCTGCCGTGAATGCGAAGAAGTCGGCAGACATGTAAACACGTTAGTGTGGTAATACACTCGAAACCATTAATGAAGAGAAGTATGAGCTTTAATTAATTGATAAAAGTATGTCATATTGACATTGATCATTTGTGTGTGTGTGTGTGTGTGTGTGTGTGTGTGTGAGTGTGTGTGTTTGTGCGTGCGTGCGTGCGTGCGTGCGTGCGTGTGTTTGTTTGTGTGTGTGTGTGGGGGGGGGGGGGTGCGTGTGTGTGGGGGGAGTGTGTGTGTGTGTGCGCGCGCGCCCGAGTTTTAGGGTTTTTCCGCATACATTTTCCAATTTTATCATAATATATATTTGTGAATGTTGTTAGTAGTTTAGACCTGATATTATCCTAATTGACTAATACAAATATTCCAAATATTACCTGTTGTATAGGTTGTTAATGTGAAATGGATGAATAAATAATTTCATGGAATCCGGATTGTTGTTGAGTATATATCACGGTGGACGGTGGACAATGTCCTGTCGTCAATAGAAACCGATCTTCCAGCATCACATATCGGTGCTTCTTCACCGCCAGTACAGGGCATCATGGTTCACACTAGGGTTGGGGCCTTAATGTGGGGTTTAGGGTGGCACTCTGATATCCGACCATGAAGTTCGGATTCCAAGAACTATTCTGGAATGTTATCAACTACACGAAATCAAGCATCATGTTTTGGTTCTGGGCGTCACATTGGGTGCTGAGGAGCAATCTTGGGTTTCATTTACCAATATGGTGTCGTGTTCAGTTTCGTAAGGTCATTGTGTAGTGTGGGCATAACCCTCGGGTCCAGAATGCCATGGTGGGGTTCCGTAGGCCTGTCTGCGGTCTGGGCATCATGCCAAAGTGTATATGACCAATATGGCGTCCCAGGGGTCATTCTGCGGTTCACCGGACTTTTCCGTATTGTTTAATAATACACGAAAGGCATGCTACGCGCAAACTGATACTGATTAGGCCCCTAGATAACGCTTATCATGAGAAGTGCACAGTATGTTACGAAACAATAACTTATCTGCCTGAGCGATCTAGCATCGACTCCCATTTTCGTGTACGCAATAAACCATACACCACTGTAATGATGTTTCGGATCATCTGATAAGCGAATGTGTTGATTAATAACTGCTGTTCACATTAGCACCATTTCGAGAGCGACGATTATTGGTCAAAACCCGGAAGTTATCGATTTAATTACCTCGGGTGACACTGCTGCCGGTAGACTGTGTATAAAGCCCGCCATGCACATACCGGTTCTTCAGTTGCCAACATGTTGGCGACTAATGTTTCAGTGGGCAAATCAAATGTAGTCGTTATGTGTATGTACTCCACCGACAGTTGACAACACTTTTTGTGGACTTCTGGCATTTGGTGACCTTCGGCCGATCGGTAGTTGCAACTATTCATCGGCAGACAAACTGTTGGCGACTAAAGGACGGTATGTGTATGGCGGGCTTAAGTGTGTCAACACTACTCTTTTATCGACACCGATTAAGTCGTGTAATCAACCGTGTATTATCCCATTTCGCTGTATATACATAACTTACCCAGTTAGGCAATAGATAAATGTTGCTCTTATACAGGAACGGTTCAAATAGTCAGCTACGGCTGACACAGCTTTCGATGGAGCGGGCACGTCCAGGGGTCACACGTGCACGACTCGATGAATGTCCGAATCTGTGAATGCAGCGATGTGCGAATGAGATTTAGAATGCGATGTCTGCCGTGAATACGAAAACGTCGACAGACATGTAAACACATCAGTGTGGAAATACTCTCGAAACCATTAATGAAGAGCAGTATGAGCTTTAATTAATTGATAAAGTATGTCATATTGACATTATTAATGTGTGTGTGTGTGTGTGTGTGTGTGTGTGTGTGTGTGTGTGTGTGTGTGTGTGTGTGTGTGTGTGTGTGTGTGTGTGTGTGTGTGTGTGTGTGTTTGTGTGTGTGTGTGTGTGTGTGTGTGTGTGTGTGTGTGTGCGTGATTGCGAGCGTGCGTGCGTGCGTGCGTGCGCGTGCGTGCGTGCGTGCGTGTGTGTGTGTGTGTGTGTGTGTGTGTGTGTGTGTGTGTGTGTGTGTGTGTGTGTGTGTGTGTGTGTGATGTTTGTGTGTGTGTGTGTGTGTGTGTGTGTGTGTGTGTGTGTGTGTGTGTGTGTGTGTGTGTGTGTGTGTGATTGTGCGTGCGTGCGTGCGTGCGTGCGGTGCATGCGTGTGTGTATATTTGTGCGTGCGTACGTGGTTGTGCGTGTGTGTGTGTGTGCGTGCGTGTGTGTGTATGTGTGTGTGAAATCCGCCCCAGCGCCCCGGGAAATGCCGCCGCTGATACGCAGTCCCGGGACCATGCCTCAGTTAAACTTCCTGGTGTGTCACAGGAATGTAGGGCACAGTAATTTTAGATATGCGTAATTAAAAAAAATCATATCATCTGACATAACTGAATTTCAACAGACACATTGGCAAGTTTGCTGGTAGAACATGATAGCAGTGTAACCGTGGATTAGATGATTTGAATAGGTGAAAGGATTTTTGGCAATGTTTTCGCCACAAGGCACGTGTGCATA